>PVIC010045301.1:0-14685 GCA_004025085.1 Thryonomys swinderianus
GACCTTGCAGTTGCTAGGCAGGCGTCAGAACCACTGAGCTAAATCTCCAGCCCCTTCTTTATGTTTTAATATAAACTTAATCCCTTATTGCAAAAAATATCTCTTATGACCAAATGAGAGAGATTTTACATCTCTGGGGAGGTTTTGGTTTGATTAGAATCAGAATGCATGCACTGTATCTATACTAAAAGTTTTGATTATTCAACACAATTAAAATTGTTATCTATATTTTCTATTGAAATACTAGTAACAAATTAAAGACACCAGCAGTTTTAGTATTTGTTTTCATAAAAAGTTTAAATGATGAGAAGTATATAGAATGCTTATTCTATTTTTTTTTTGAGAGAGGGTCTCACTTTGTAGTTCAAGCTGGCTCTGAGCTCACTATGTAGCTCAGGCAAGCCTTGAACTCAGCAATCCTCCTGTCTCTGCCTCCTGAGTGCTGGGATTACAGGCGTGAGCCACCACGCCTGGCAGAATGTTTATTCTATTTTTAATTTTAGTATTCTATGGCTTTACATTCATTTTGGATCTGTTTCAAAGATCCTAAAGACTTAAAATCTCTTGTGACAAAAATAAAGTTATCTTAATATCTTTATAACATTTTCTCCCAATACTATAATTTTGGTGTAGGTTATTTGCATAATTTCTTTAGATAAATGACATTTTCATGACATTTTTGAAGCAATATTGGTATTCAATCTCTAAGGCATCTTGAAAGAGAATGTCAAAATACTGGATAAAATCTGTCATTATGAATATACATAAAATAAATTTTCTTGGCTTTGCATGTGCAGAATATTAATATTTCATATTCCTCTCTCTTAAGACTTTTTTAACAAAAGCACTGGTGGGGCAGACAATATTTTGAACCTTAATTCATATGGATGATAATGTATTTACTCTATTAAATTCAAACTGCTATCAGTGGAATAATAGAAGGGTACTCAGGTCGTCAGTAAACCTTTTCAGCTATATTGAAAATGATCATTCATTAGGATATGACAGATTTGCGTGTGTGTGTGTGTGTGTGTGTGTGTGTGTGCCTGCACTCAGCACAGGCACTGTGTTGGGTGGGGACAGTATGCTCTTAGGAATACATTCCTAAACTCAGTGCTCTCTTATCCAAAAGAAAATGGCAGCCTCTAAATCCAAGCATCTTCCCATTTGAAAAGAAAAAAAAAGGGAGGAAAAAAAAGGGACAGCAGTAACATGTCTAATTCTTCACCCCAGTCCTTCACATCTTTCTATATAGAGCAGTGTTGATTGTCCAGAAAAAAAAATTTCTAAACAGGAAACATCAGAAGACAACTTAAAAAAAAAGGAGTAAGCATTCATGTTTGTCATAGGACCCTTCATAATTAAAGTCATAAACTTCATTCAGAAATATGTTTTAAATTTACTCATAATGTGAAATGTATAGGATTAAAAAGGAACAAATTTCTTAAAATGTAATTTCCAAGATTTTTAATGAAATATTTCACATGCATCTTTACTAGCACATTGAATAAGCTCTACTCTCGAAAATGTTAACATGGGGCTGGAGATTTAGCTCAGTGGTTCTGGCACCTGCCTAGCAGTGCAAGGTCCCTGGTTTAACCTCTGGTAACCACGTACAACAATAGCAGGTGTGGTGACTCGTGCCCGCTGACAATCAGTACCACCTAACACAAATGCTGGGTGTGGAGGCTCAGCCTGTCATCCCAGCACTCTGGAGGCAGAGGCAGGAGAATTTCTGAGTTCGAGGCTTACCTGAGCTACATAGTGAGCTCAGGGCCAGCCTGAACTACAAAACAAGACCCTGTCTCAAAAAAAAAAAAAAAGAAAAGAAAAGAAAAAAAAGTTGATGTATGTAATTGGCAATGAGAACATTCAGTTACTGTGTGATGTGAAAGTATCTCCAGAGTCTACTGTGTCAGGTTCATAGGAAATGATAATACCGCCATGGTGCCTTCATTTATAACACCAGGCAGTACAAAATTTCAACTAGAGATGAACAAGAAAGTGGTTTAAACAAGTTTGCTAATCCTATGCTTGTGCAAATGTACACATTCATTGGAAGGTGAAACAAAGTGGTAAAAGGAGTCATCACGTAAGAGTTAAGATGGTAATACATCGTAAAGTAAATATAAAAAAATTTGAGTTCTCAACTCAGCTAAATATTTCTTTTTTTTTTTTTTAAGACAGGGTCTCGCTTTATAGTTCAAGCTGGCCCTGAGCTCACTATGTAGCCCAGGCAAGCCTCGAACTCAGCAACCCTCCTGCCTCTGCCTCCTGAGTGCTGGAATGACAGGCGTGAGTCACCACACCCAGCATTGCACATGGTTACTGGGATTGAACTCAGGGCCTTGCACTTGTGAGGCAGGCGCTGGAACCACTGAGCTAAATCTCCAACCCAAACTAAATATTTCTTATCTATTAGACCAAAAACACTATGCATAAAATTTTAAAATTGATAATTTGTGTGTTATCAATACGCAAAGCTATTGATCTTTGAAAAACTTCAGTAAGATAAAGAAATGACAAAGACTAGGCCAGGAAAAAAAAATATCAGCAGAAGACATGTCAGAAGCCTTGCATTCAAAACATACACAGAACTCATACTTCAATTAAGAAAAAATAAACATATGAGAAGATTCAAATAAATAATTCAGAAAAAAGTTGCAGAAATTAATATGAACTACTTGAAATTTATTCAGAATCATTAATCCTGAAGGTTTTCTCCATCTTTTATTATTAGAAGTAAAATAATTGAACATACTAATAATAACACATATCAGGAAACAAGAAGTCTTGTGTCTTGCTGGTGGGAAAGAAAAGTGAATCTGTGACTTTAATAATGTTTTGCTGGTTCTACTAAGATACATTAATAAATGTATCATATATGAGCATTTCCACTGTTACAAACCTATTCAAAAAATAGCAACTGGGAACCACAAAATGCCTTGTACACAGATATTCATAGTAGAATGATTCATAATGATCCAAAATTTAAGAGTCTCAATGTCCATCAACGAGTGAAAGCAAAGACAGAACGTGCTATGTACGTGCTTGTAATGGAACCCTCACGACCAATCAGAAAGGAGGGCCTGTGGATGCAGGTTGTAACGCGAATAATACCTAAAAACACAGGCAAGGAAGCCAGGACTTGAGATCACACAGTGTTTTTCAGTTAGAAAGCTGAAAATCACGTCTGCAGTAGCTTGTCCTAGGGGATACTTCAGGAACAGGTCATTCCTGGAAGTGTGTGTGTCATCGTCCTGGGCTGAGAAGTCTTCTAAAACAGGCAGGGACTCATAATTGCACAAACAGACACATTTACTAAAACCATCCCGGGATCACAAGCTTGAAGGCCTTGGAGTCATAGGAAATACAAGATATGCAAAATTGTATCGTTAAAAATGGTCACATTTGCATGGCTCAGTTTAAAAACAGGGTGAAATTGCAGAATTAAGGCAAAACTCTTCTGTGTATGATTTCTACTCCCTTTTTTTGGAATCATGCGATGTGACTTACCAATTCAAAAGTTAAAATAAATTAATTTTAAGAATCTCTTGGTTGTGACGACTGTGACATATTAAATATTGTCACATTTTGTCTTCTCTAACACTACTAGTATTCTCTAAAGTGTTTTATTAATATTATTCCTGCTTTATAAATTCTCCTCGAGTTGCATTTTAATTATTACTTATTTTTTCCTTAATAAAAAATTCTTTAAACCCATCTACGCCCTTAGATGTTTTTTGCTAAGTTTATAGTTACACTTTCCTTATGTATCTTGTGTTCATACTAACCAATGATGTCTCTTCAAATGTAAATTTTTTTGTGAGATGTAAATTTCAACCCGAAATAAAGCTCAAATGATTCTCTAGGCATACGGCTGGAACATAGTAAGGCATGAAAAAAATCAAAGGACAAATGATATACTAAGGGAAGACTAACCCTTTCACAAGCTAGGAGGAGGGGTTTTTGGAAAGTACAAAGCTATCCCACAACATGGGGAACATTTTTCTCAATGCTGTTACATGTGTAATCCCTGTGGGTAATTGATACAGAACATCTTAATCTTATATGGCTTAATTTTATGCAATCTTAATCCCATAGTATAAATATTTCAAATTACATCTGTAATTATATTAGTACAAACATCGATCTCATTAGCATTTCTAATATACCACAATGTGCCCTTGCAGGGCCAAGTGATTTCTCACGATGTGCTAGGGAATGGTGCGGTTCACCGGCCAGAAAAGCTGTGCAGCCAAAATCGACGTGAAGCGATCATGAGGTTATTTTCTGATTTGTTCATTCTTTCATTGGTGGAATGAATAAATAAAATCTTATTTAAAGTAGTATGAGGGCTTTAGAAGAAAGCATTAAGTCACAAAGAAAAGAACACAAACCCCAGAACTGTAATGGTGGAATGACTGCAAAGAGTTTCCGGATTAAATGTTAATATACCTCTTCATTCTAAAAATGTAAACTTTTAAGAAGGGAACGCATAATGTCTAAATATACTCATGATGTTAATATGCGTGTATCAAACGCGCATGGTTCTGCGTACATTCTGTGTTTTTCATATTTTTTCCTGACGCTACAGTAATTTACTGATAATATGAACAGTGAGTGTCTCCACATAACCAGCCACTAGAGCAAAGAATCTGAATCTGGATTTAGGTTATCTTTAAAATAATCCCAAATGGTAGATGTTATTTCTTTTCTTGTTTCCAGGAAGACCAAGTTTAGGAATATTGCGGACTTTATCCAAATCTCATAATAATAAGTAGGTAAGTAAATAAATCTGGAGTTTGACTTCAGCTGTGTTGTGCCTTTTGGTCCTTTCTAGCTCCTGATGTTTGATGAGCCCTTTTCGCAGGGCTGAGTAATCGTCATCTGAATTAATTTCTCGTCTTTACTTCATTCACAGTCCCGTAGGGCAGCAGTGCTTCATGGGTATTTAGCCAAGTCCTTACTTAGCATTACTCACTGTCCAAGTTTAGTTGCTAAAGCCAATATTCTAGTCAATGGCTAAGCTCTTTGTTTCTGGAAACACGCGTCCATGATGCTTTTGGCTTTTCTTAGTGGAGTCACATCAACAAGAAACGTTCTACAGAATATGAAAAGATTTAAAACGACTGGTGCCTAAACCTGGTACTTGGGACACAGTAATTTGTGCTTTTGATAAATTCCCCCAAATTCTAAGAACAAGAACAGCTTCGCTCATTTAAAAATCCCTTTTGCTTTTCATTTTTATTGATTAATATGTCTTAGCACAGCTACCGTGGTGTTTTGTTTGGACTTGACAAAAATACAGAATCAATACTAATTTTCTATACGCTTTTTCCTCTGCTCTCATAATATTCTGAAGAGCAGCAGGTGGCGCTGGTGAGCCGCTTGTTTCACGGTTCAGTCTGGCTTCCGGGATCTCACCTACCTCTGGGTAAGTGCTGGCGTCTGGGTGATGGTGGTGAAAACCAGCCAGTTCAAGGAAAGCTGGCTTCTATTTCTGAACGTCAGCGCTGTGTTTTCACGGGTAGGCTGGGAAGGTGCAGATAGGCGGATTCTCTAGTAAGGAAACAAGTTACATGTGTTTCTCCTTCCGTTTCCCTAAAGCGCGTTCTATGCTCTCTATGGTGAATTTAGAATTCTCTTGAAGATAAAAGAGCTGGAAAAGATTAGCAAATGCATTGTGCTGCCTGTCTATTAAACGTCCTTCAGCCCTCATATGTTTGGCTGTGATAAAAAGATGAAAGTATATGAATTATTAACCACACTGCCAGCATTTAAAATTTTACAAAGTCAGATGCCTATTTCCCCCATATCAGGTCAACACTTTGTGCGGTGACTGCTGTTCACAGCGGAAAACTCCAGCCAAGCTACGTGGAGGTTAAGTGATTTTAGGTTTTATATTTTACATTTTTTATATCTGGAACACAGAAAACAGTTTCACTTTTTTTCTCCTCTAGTAGATATAACTTAAGTTCCAACCAAAATATTATGACCTATCAGGTGCCAGAATGTTGTGACCATGATAATGAAAACCAAAGCACATTGGAGCAAATCCACTACAAACAACAGACGTACGAATAAACCTATCCAGTCACCGAGTCAGAGGTCTTCACACTGAACACCTTTAGAAGCCAGATAGAGCGATCATGTTCAGAGCATTTGGGTCAGGGAAGTGAAGGGTGCAGGGGTGGAGAAACACTACATCTGTGTGCTGGGCGGATCCACTGTCGAATACCTTCAGCCCATACGCTACAGAAACAAAGTGTATCTGGCTGCATCGTGTGATCTGTGCATGTTCGCAATCAAAGCTTCAGAGCTGGAGGAAGCGGGCCTCTGGTTTCTCCTCCTATCTTGCTTGCTCTTAGCATAATGGTTACCTGGGGGCAAGACCTTCACCAGCTGTGCGCATACTGGGCACATATGTGGTAAAGAACCAGATACGATCATTAGAGGTGATAGCTCAAACGAGGCACATTGTAGCAGAGACTATTTCCTAACCAAGAAAGTTTGTTGTGGCTTCAAAATCACTTCTAGATAAATCAGTCTTCTGCTTTTTCAAAGTAAAATGTCATTTATATGAGCTGGTTCTTTTTCCCCTTTTCTGATCGTTCCAGCTTTCTCTTAAATCATGTTTACAGTTCCTTGTGTTGGACGGTGTCTGCTTTTTCTACAAATATGGAGAACATTTTAGAAGGGAGTGGAAGGCAAACTTCAGACCAACTTTCATTTTATGGATAGGTTTTATGGATATGTCTAAGTTTCAGTTAAGTCAGACAATGTCAAGAACACAAAGACTTTTTTAAAACGATTAAACGTTTGTCCCTTGACTTTATGTTCAGTTGTATAATATGTCTAGAACATTTTTTGGCTGTTTCTTTGAAGCACCCAGTGATACACAGTATTTTTTTTTCGCATAACACGAATATGATTTGGAATTCATGCTATGGTACAAAGATTATGCCTACCTAACGTGGAACCTCAGATTTCAGTGGGTTTATAATACAGATGCTCCTATTTGCACTGGGTGTCACATAAATGTCAACGTGGATATGCATGTGCTGCTCTGTGTGTCTATTCTAGTCCACAGTCAGTCTGGCAAGGGGCTTAGCATTCGGCGTGGCATGGTGTGGTGCCTGTAGCAGAACTAGCACCAAGTGAAGGTGGCATCCAGCTCACCCACAGCTTGCCCTGCAAGGACACATGCTTCCCCACAGCTCCTTGGTCCAGACTAGAGTTGGTGCCCCAGGGCATGGATACATGGGGCCAAGGGTATGGGAAAACCGATGGAATGTTTGACAACATCCTACTCTCTGCTCCCAGGGCCTGTCTTGCAACTGGCATGTAAGGGGATTTTGCAGGAGGAATCAAGTCACTGTACTCTGATTTGTGATAGGTAAACATTTGCATCTTTTATGTAAATGGGAAGAATTCAGGTGAATTGTACATGTGGTTCAATAAGGGAGCATGCTATCAATAGAGTTTACAGCCTAGGAAATGTATTTTCTTATTTTTTTTTTCAGAAAAGAGATGTCACACAGATTGCGCTTCTAAGCGAGCAAATAACGGAGGCCTAGTCAGCTGGTCCTGCTCTGTTATGATCTGGGGGTCCCCAAATGCCCGGGCAGCAGGGTGGTTGGAGACTCCCGGCTCAGCTCTGCTCCTCTTCCCAGAGTCCGTGTCTCTGGGAATCTCTTCTATTCTTTATGTCTCCTTTAGTTGTGTTGACTTCTGTATAACTCACTTATTTTATATTCCTACATTGATAATCAGATCAGTTCTATCCCATTTTTATCTCATAGCCTCTCAATCGTTTCCATTTACGTCCAATAAACTTCAAATCATAACTTTGGAAAAGTGTTCGAAAAACTGTGTCCCTAAGATTACGGAGAAGGAGTGCATGGTCCACATTTCCAAGCTGGGCCAAATGGATCGTGTGTGCCCTGTCGGGGAGCCACAGCAATTTCTCCTCAAGCTTTTGAGTACATGCTCAACTTTTAGATAATTCAAATGTTTGCCCCAAATGATAGTTTTTTCTGTGTTATGATTAGAACCACATCAGGACCAAAATGTCATCTATTCTGTTGATGCCATAGAATGCCCATGGGCTGGATATACTTTTTGTGATCTCTTTAGAATAGTTTATCACAGGCACACATTCTACTGGCTGGGAATTATTCATTAGTGGGAATCTGCTCCTAATTTATCACTAAGCAAAAACAAAAAGTGATCCTCCCTTGTAAAATTTTTGTTTTGCCTTCATAAGGCAAATTTTAAAATGTGAATAAAGAACCCATATGAAATCATGGGTCTAGTCCTGTGTAACACTACTGAGTAGTAGGCCTGACTGTGTCTTCTGCTTTGGAAGCCCTGAGGCAGAGAGAGACCATGTGTGATTCTGGGTCTCACCAGGATGCATGAAACTGTGCTGCTCATATGAGTGAGTTATTTTAGAAGACATACATATTTGCTAAGCAGGCCTTGGACAGCGGCCTATGTATAATCCTCTGGTGGCTAAAGAGGCAAAGGACTGTCAGAACAGTTTGGTTCATCCAGCAATAAAGTGCAGAATTATCACGACGCTCACCTGGCACAGGTGAAACAGAATTAAAGTTTAATCTCCAGAAGACTTTCAAACGGAGCATTCCTAGGAGGTAAACAGCAGTGTTATTCATAATCCTACATGATCAGGGTGAGTTAAAAGTATGATAATCTAGCTGGGCGTGGTGACTCACGCCTGTCATCCCAGCACTCGGGAAGCAGAGACAAGAGGATTGCCGAGTTTGCAGCGGCTTGCCTGGGCACCTTAGTGAGCTCAGGGCCAGCCTGAACTACAAAGCGAGACCCTGTCTCAAAAAGAAAAAAAAAGAAAAGAAAAATATAGGCCTGTACTACTGACTTATTATGAAGTCTTTAATTGTATTTTCTGCCAGATCCCTTACATTTCTCTGACTATCCTCCTCTATAATATCTAGTTTCCTCTCTAAGTTGGCTAAGGAAAAAAAAATAATTCCTAAAGAGTGTGGCTAGCTAAACATAATAGTTACGAGTGCAAAAATACTTGTTTAATGTCTCTTATGTAAAGAAACTTTCTGCAAGGTATGTGGTACATACAGCAGAAAAATTTCTGTCCATGTATAACGAAGAAGTTCTGTATTGGAGAGAAAATAAGCAACTGATCCAGTAATATGTACGTTCTATAATAAATTCGGAGAGAGTATGTACTAAGAATGTTAGGAGTGAAGAGGGTAAAGATGACTTGACTTACACACTGATTATCTGTGTGTGTGCAAACTACAATTTCAAAAAGGGTAGTCGGGGTAAGGCTCAGCGAGGAGATTAATGGAAGCAAACACGCGAAGGAGGTGAAGGCTGGCCCTGTGGATACCCAGGGGCTGTTTCTCCAGACAGGTAAAAGAGCAAGACAGCACTGCATGCTGAGGGTGTGCTTTCCAGTCCCAAGAATTCCAGGAAGCGAGTGTGATCCAGAAGACTGGGCATCATAGAGATTGGAGATGGGATCTGCCATAGAAAATCTCTACCCGCTGAAGCTCAGGGTGGCGGCGGATGGCAAACCCTTACAGGGACCTAAGCTGAGGCCCACGGGAGTACAACTCATAGGTTAAAATATAAGTCCTGCGTGGGAATAGATTTTAAAAGATTAAGAGAAGAGTAAGAGAGACTATTTAGGAAGCCACTGAGGGCACTGGGGTAAGTGACACTGGAGGCCCAGACTTGGTTATGAAAATGGTTAAAAGTGGGAAATGGTCTTGGGTACGTCCCAATGCTATTTCAGTAGCACTGTCTGCTGGGTTAGACAGAGAGTGACTCAAGCAATTGCTTTGAGACCCTGGGAAGATGAGGAGCTATTAAATGAAGCGCAGGAGGCTGAGGGTACACAGGTCTTGTTGGCATTGTCAGAATTGAAATTTGGACATCCTGGTTTTGAGGAGTGTTACGGTGGAGTGTTGATGTGCAGTGTAAATCTGGAGTCCCCTACATTCTCTTCCCAGGAGAGATGCCTGTTGGGGGAACAGGGGTCGTGACTGTGCAGTAATCAGGCCCTGCTGGACAGAGTCAAGGTCAGCTAGGGACGGAGCGGCTGGTGTCTTTCAGGCAGCGCTCACCGGCGATTGACACAGACCTAAAGGCTACTGTTTGGGGATGAAGGATTGCCATTCCCCAGTGGAGAGATTTCTGTTAACTCCTTTCTATCTGTTTAGCTTTACTTATTTTAGCACTGTCTTTCTGGCTGAAACATCCTTTTAAAATTTCTGATCTCAGGTTAAAAACGGGTTCCCGTGCTTCAGGGTTGGGGCGAGCGAAACGGGCCCCAATTTCCACAAAGCGTCCTAGAATAACTGCAGTAGTCTTTGTGGAGTGTATTATCATACTACACTTGATCTTAGCCACCACGCCCAGCCACACCTTATATTTCTAATCATGATATTACATAGTTATTTTCCCTTTTATATGTGCTCTGAATTTAGATCTGATGTAGGATATTTATCTACTCATCCCATGCGAAACAGTTTTCTCCAGAGTTTCAGGCATCTATTAAGCTAGGCTACGTATAATAACCTAAATGACTGGTGGCTATAATTTAGATACTTTTCCCTAAAATGGGTTTCCAGAGATAGTGTTCACATTTTAAGATTATTATTACCTTGAATAGCATTAATATTAATGCTAATATTAATATTCTGAAATATTAAATTAGCCATTTGAATCTGTTTTAAAACTATAAATAAAAACATTTTTCATGTTAATGGGAGCTTTAGAAGTTCACATAAGTAATATTTTATTCAAAAGAAAAACTTTCTTTAGGAAATGTAAGAAATCATATCTGTTACAGTTTTTTAAAGTTGCATTTAGAAAGTCTGTAATATCACCAAGTGACATTATCATAAATCTATCTTGACTATTCTGCCATGAAACACATAAAAAGACTTTCATGTGCTTTTCTGCCACATCGTATTGAATTACTGTCACTATCCTACACTAAAAGAAACTTGCTTCTTCAAAAGACAAGAGATCTAAAATTCCACTTTGCATTTTCTTTGAGGAATTGATAAGCACACTCATATTCATAA
Organism: Thryonomys swinderianus; assembly: GCA_004025085.1. NCBI lineage: Eukaryota > Metazoa > Chordata > Mammalia > Rodentia > Thryonomyidae > Thryonomys > Thryonomys swinderianus. The sequence goes on from PVIC010045301.1 coordinate 11,097, forward strand.
GTTATTTTTTCAGATGCCTGTACAATCTTAGAACCCTGAGAAGCCATCAGCTTCTCTGTGTGAAAAACAATGGCCCTGTTTTAGATATTTGGGGTGAGCCCACTTGGTCCACTCCCACGGAAACCCTAGAGGCCCAAAAGTTCAAGGATTCGCATGTATTGGCATCATCCCAGCTTGCTCCAGGAATCTGGCCTGAGAAAGGACAAGACTGATTTTTCAAGTTGACCATCACTGCTGTGATCCTGAAGCAAGAACTAAAACCGTCAGGAGTGAGTTCCAGTCTTGTGATTTCCAGCCTTAGCGCTCATTAGATCTATGGTTGCGGCATCTCTTTAAGTCTTTCAACCAACTGTAGAACACATTGTTTGGTTTTTCAGGGAGAGAGAGAGAAAAAAAGAGGGAAACTGAGAGATTAAATACAGTCAATTTTGAAGAATTTGCTCAATCTGTTGCCTTTTCCAATAGCCTGTTCCTGTTCTCGGGTGCAGCCGAGAGCATTAACCTTCATCAGATAACTACTTGCTCCAGGGGCAAGTAGTATCTACTAGGTCAGGTGAAAACCTCTTAGATGTTTATAGAGAGCCATGCCCTTCATTAAGATAATAAATGACTGTCAAATATCAACTCTGTTGAGCGGGGATGGGACATACGCTTAGAGTCCCGGCTACTTGGGAAGCTGAGGCAGGATTGTTCGAGCTGAGGAGTCTGAGCCTAAGCTGGATAACATAGTGAGCAAAAGCCGTGACAAGAAGGAAAACATGATCAGCCTTCCTGTGTGATGTGGGTTGGATGTGTTCGCGGAATTCATGTGTCAAAGCCCTAAGCCCCAAGCTGACCGTACTTCGGTAGGGCCTGTGAGCAAGTGATGCAGGTGAAACGAGTTCACCGTGACAGAGCCCCGATCCAAGGCCCCTATGAGGAAGGGGGACACCAGAGTTCTCTGCTGGCATGCGAGCACAGAGCCTGAGGCCGACATCCGTGAGCCACGTAGAGGCCTTGGACACGGATCCACTCTGCTGACGCTCGCATTGTTCAGCCGAGTCCAGGCTCTGAGAAATGAGGCTTCTTGCTTAAGCTGCCCTGAAGGTGGTTTTCTGTTATGGCAGCCTGAGCTGACGAAGATGCTATGTGAAAACAATTGCTTATGACTTCTAAGCAGTAAACAGAGGTACAGCTCTAAGATCCAGGGGGTGCAACAGAGATGCAGTAGAGAAAAGAAACTGAAATAAGTTACTCATGTATATATATTTCCTTAAAAGAACACATATGGTAACAGACATAAAAGAGCAAAATAGCAAGCTTCGGAATGCCAGATATAAAAGGTAACATCCATCTATGAGAGGATCCTCATAGACTTGCTTCACCAGGGTCTTTTCCTTTTGCTTGAACTGGTTTTCGACCCCCTCCTGCCCAGAGGGAGACATCAAAGACCCGAAAGGAAGGAGGGCTAAGTGTTCTCCATGAGCAACCAGAAAACCAGTGTATGCGAAGCAGAGGAAGCAAGGAGGAGACGGGATGTTGAGACCAGTGAGGCGTGACCCGGCAGGTCTCCATTGTCTGCTTCCCGCTGCCTCTCAGACTATTTTGACACTACCTTTGTTGTGTGTTAGATGTATAGCAAACACTGCAAGTGAAAAGTGTGTGTGACACACAGACTGACTAATACATGGAGACTGAGTTGTAAGGGACAAAATAGAAACAAAGAGCTCAGTTGGGAGGCTTTGTGTTAATGCAGGTAAGACACGGTGACATTTTCGACGTGGGGATGGGGAGACCCTGTGAAAGTTGAAATACGTTTTAGGGTCAGAACACACAGGACACGCCGATGGGGTGTATATGCCTGTCTAAGAAGGGGGACGAAAGTTCCCGCTAGAATCGGCTCGGAGTTGCTGAGTCCGTAGAGGAAGGCTTTTCTTACAAGGGAGACTTCTGAGAAGCAGATCGCTGTTGTTTTGGCCCCGTTGCTTAAAGTTTGCTAGAATTTTAAGAGGAGCTGTGAGTGAGGAAACTGAGTGTGGAGTTCAGCGGAGAATTCAAGGATGACAAAGGGAAAGTGTCCATTACCGTCTTGTCAGCAGACAGGTGAAATCAGCGAAGGAGAACACACACTTTCAAATCAGAAGAGAAAGAAATTCTAGGCCACTCACTTAGAAGGAAGAAATTATCATCAAATATCACTAATAGTGGGTTTACGGTAACATAAAGAAAAATCAAAGCATTTGGCTTTTTAAGCGAGATCAAAATTTTCAGGTGGAATCTTAAACATGTATGTCATGTCTTATGAGGACTTTCTAGACTGTCATGATTATGATACTCAACTTGTTCTCTATGGGTGTTATAATCCATTTTCTGCTGCTTCTCTGGGTTTTCTATAATGTATCAGTATTTCCGGGACTTCTTGTTTCTTTCCTTAAAATAGAAGAAAGATTTAAAGATGATGTGAAGAAGTTGCTAAGTGCCCTTGAACGCTGTTTTTATGTTTTTTTTTTTTCTCATCACAAGCACCCAGAGAACAGAGGATACGGTGGGTGTTGTGCTCACTTGTGAAACTCATTTCTTGACACACTGTGGAAAATGCACCATAGGACAGAATGGATCATGGATCTCTTGTACAAAAGAGAGACAGTTATGCGGCTTAGAATTCTTAGCCCACCCATGTGTTTGTCTTCAAGAGTTTTATCGATTGTATCATCCAGCAGGTTAACACTTGGATCTTCGATCTATGCTGATTCGAGTCTAGTACATGGTGAAATATACGGGGCTAGATTCAGTCTTCTGCATGTGATTATCCAGTTTTTCAAGCACCATTTACTATGGAGGCTACCTTTCCTCCAGCCCATGTTTTTGCTCCTCTGTGAAAGATCAGAGAGCTGATGGGCCTGAGGTTGTTCCTGTATCCTGTATTTGGCTCCACTGATCTATGTGTCTTTCTCTATGCCAGCACCTTGGTGTTTTTAATTGCTGTGACTTTGTCCTATAACTTGAAGTCTGAGATTGGGATGCCTCCTGTTTTGCTCTTGTTACCCAGGATTACTTTTGTTATTTTTGAGCTTTTCTGGTTCCATATGAATTTTAGGGTTGTCTTCTCTCGTTGTGGGAGGTATTTTGTTTGGGGCTGCATTAAATCTGTATAACAGTTTCTGTATAACAGTTTTGCAAGTGTGGACTTTTTAACTATAATAGTTCTTTCCACTTTCAAATGTCTTTTTTGATCTCCTCTTTCAAATACTTAGTTTTCAGTCTGGAAAATTACACGTGGTTCATTAGGAGTCAGCCTAAGAATTTAATTTTTCTTGATGCAACAGTGAGTGGTACTGTTTTCCAAGTTTCTTTCTCAGTGAATTCATTATTGGTGTACAATGTGATCGAATTTGTGTATTGATTTTTTTACTGTGTTACATTGCTGAATTTGGTTATTAATTCTGAACTCTTTTGGTAGGATTTTTGGGTCCTTTGTGTAGAGGAGCACATCATCTGTAAGTGTTGATAATCTGATTCTCCCTTCCCTGTCCATCTTCCTTTTTCTGCTTTCTCTAGTTTAGTAACTCTGGCTAACGTTTCAAGTGCTATACTGAATGGTGGGAGAGGA
>PVIC010045302.1:0-14696 GCA_004025085.1 Thryonomys swinderianus
TTACTCCCAGGGCACTCCAGCTTCCGATCCGAAGAGTGAACCATTCTGATACAACGAAAGAACCATTTTTAATTCAGTTCACCCCAAACTCATCTGTTTTCTCTTAAAATCTGCTGTCCCCATCTCTGCTTCCTCACTCTGCCCTCAAATCGCCCTCTGGGGATTCTTGTATTACTTAACGATAGTCCTTTTTTGGAATATCTTACGTGCACGGCTCCTAAGTCTGTGTTATCAGCTCTCCTGTGTGGCGTGTTCTCTCCCTGTATCCTTGCATTCATAGAAATCTAGCAGTGTAATTATTATCTGCTTACTACTATTCTTTTTTTTTCACTCATTCATTCATTTACTTATGTTTTCATTCATTTATAGAGTGGCCACCCTGTGTTAGGTTTTGTACAATCACAAATAAAAAGGCCACATAACTTTCTCTGAAGAAAAGCAAAACATGCAAGAATAGCTTTCTAACATATTTTCTGTAGCAGAGTTCAAAAGCTTTTGTATGTCGCACAAATGGACTTTATAATTTTTCCTCTAAAAACCTGTCCTGCCTCATTTATTCCATTTCTCCAGAGTGTGTCCTTCACGCCAGGCTGCCACAGCAACGTGTGGATGCCAATGAGCCCTGCCCCCAGGCCTCTCTGCTTTTGTCCCCCTTCCCCAAACGTGCTCTTCAACCTTGTCAGCCTGGCAAACTGATCCTGGCCACCACAGGTAGCTGGCATCTTAGTACGGGCTCAGAAACATCCCATGAAAATTTAACACTGATCACTCTAACTTCTGATTATGAATTTCACTTTCTTCTTGTCTTGTCAGAGAATGATGTGCATGAGTTTGACTAATGATAATCACATATGTGGGAAGAAGAAGATGAAAAAAGAACACAGCCAAGAGAGTAGAACAGGCATGGATAGGAAGCCTAGCTTCATCAGATGATAACCATGCAACTTGAGAACTTACTAGGCTTTTCTGAGCTTTCGTTTCCTTAAGTGTTAAAATGAATAACAATATTTGCTTTAAAGCATCCTATTAGAATTCAAATTAGATAATATACATGAAGTGTTTGTGTGGTGCTCAAATCAAACCACAGCAAGTACTCAATACTTTTTAGCTATAGAAATGATCATTGCGCAGAAATTATCATTGCGCATGATGGTGGCAGTGTTTCTCTTTTAAATTCTATCAATATGCTCAGATGATAAGAAATGAAGGGACTGAGCAGAAAGGAAGGAATACACATTTACAGAATGTCTTCTGTCTCCATCACATTCTAGATATACTACCTCATCGTTCTCCCCAGTTAAGTGAGTAGACTAACAATTATTATTGACGATATACAAGTTAGAAAACTGAGACCACAAGGGACCCACTTTGTACAGAGCTTCCACTGTAAGACAGCATTAGAAGGTCCGGTGGGGCCGGAGGATTAGCTCAGTGGTTCCGGTGCCTGCCGTGCAAGGTCCTGAGTTCGATCCCCGGGAACCACATACAATGCTGGGCGTGGAGACTCACGCCCACCAACAATCGATACCACATACCACATATCACAGTGCCAGGCGTGGTGGCTCACGCCTGTAATCCCAGCACTCAGGAGGCAGAGCCAGGAGGACTGCTGAGTTCGAGGCTTGCCTGGACTACATAGTGAGCTCAGGGCCAGCCTGAACTGCAAAGCGAGACCCTGTCTCGGAAAAAAAAAAAAAAAAAAAGAAGGTCCGGGCTGTCACAACAAAACCTCGTAGCCTGAGGACGTTAAATGGGAGTTCAAGAGAAGCCTGCGCTCCACGTGCGCATCAGTCAGGTTCAAGGTGAGGTCTCTTTCCAGTCTGCACTCGGCCCCCGCATCGTGTCTCCACACGTCTGACAGTAAAAGACAGACTTCTTTCCCTTCTTCTTCTTGTACGGCCATCGGCCCTGTAGGAGTAGGGCCCCGCTTTGCGGCATAATCTAACCTTATCTCCAAATACAGCCACTTGGAGGAACAGGCTTCAACATCTGAACTTTTCCCCCACACTGAATCTCACTGCCGTGAGCAAGAGAGGAGGCGACATAGTGAGTTCACTCCTACAGTGTGCAATCCAGAAGTCTTCCATCCAATTCATGCAGAAGTTTTAGAGATTTTAGGCATTCTCGCATTGCTCCACATCCTATTATTGGAGTTAATAACTGTTGAGAAACAGCAGGTCTACGCCATGCGTTACATACTCAAAGAGAGCACTTCTCAGAGGAGACGGACAATTTAAAGAAGGACACGCTCTGGGCCGTGATTAAAAATATCCAGCCTTATGATGGTTACAGGGGAGGGATCGGTAGGAACCCGAGCTGAGAGAGTACGGCAGGGCTGCAGCATCTCGGAGCATCTCCGAGCATCTCTGAGCATCTCCGAGAGTCTCTGCAGCATCTCCGAGCATCTCTGAGCATCTCTGAGCTTCTCTGCAGCATCTCTGAGCATCTCCGAGCATCTCCGAGCATCTCCGAGCATCTCTGAGCATCTCCGAGAGCCTCTGCAGCATCTCCGAGCATCTCCGAGAGTCTCTGCAGCATCTCCGAAGCATCTCTGAGCATCTCCGAGCATTTCTGCAGCATCTCGGAGCATCTCTGCAGCATCATGTAACAAAAGTGACGGATCACTGGAATCTAGGAAGCTGGTGCCTCGAGTGAGAAGGGTTTTGCCAGTATACCGAAGTGAACTGAAGGTCAGGGAAGCTGTGAATCCTTTTGCTGATGCTCGAATACAGGAGAGTGGCGACTCGAGCTCGACCTCCGGACTCCTCAGCGCCTCTCCGCCTCCGCAGCCCGTGGGAGTGCAGCTCTAGCCGCATCGACAGGGGCCTCTGCACTGCGCCCACATGAACGTACACAATGACTGGAGCGGGATGCGTGTCCCTGATATCGAGAAGAAAGAAAAACTGCCAGACTGCCTCGGTGGAGCAGCTAGGGGAAGGTAATACAAGACGAAATTTCTCCAGGAACCAGGAAACCTCCGCTGAATGGAAGCACCAGCAGACTAAGAGGAACCTAACATCTGTGAAATAGGTGAAAGCAAAATAATGGGCACTTATTTGAAAGAGATAAGATTTATATTTGCCTTATCAGTTTTTTATTAGAATAAAAAAGAAAAAGGCAATGCCTGAAGTCCAATACTCTGAGTCCCTCTACAAGGACTCTCAACTACTTAAGCGTTTTGTGTGAACAAAGTGAGAACCAGTAATCAGTCATGGAATGTACACTTACAATACAAAATATTCAAGTAGTAGAACGTTATATATGGATGAGGACAAACACATTAAAACTACATGCAATTATTTGTATTGTTAAATTTTTAAAATTTCTATCAGTACATGTTTGTGTTATGCAATATTTACATTCCTTGTGAGGAATTAGTGCATTATTTTATACACCTTAATTTCTTTTTCACCCCCTTTCCCTTCTCTCCCTCTTCCTTCCATCCATTTCTTCATTCTTTTCCCTTTTTATGTACATATTTGCAACACATAATGTTTACTTTCCTTATGGGAAGTTGATCTCCCAAATGTGTTAAAAGCACAGAAGCATAACTTCTAAAATTTTACAAATGAGAAGGTTTGCATGAAAGAACAACATGTTGCATAGTTCCATTTTTATGAAGCTCAATTTTAGAAAAGACTAATCAAAGGGACTAAAGGAGATAAGAATAGCACCCTTAGGAAAGGGTAGGGACTGGAAAGGGGTGGATTCTGTTTTTGTTTTGTTTTGTTTTGTTTTGTTTTGAGACAGGGTCTCGCTTTATAGCTCAGACTGGCTCTGAGCTCACTATGTAGCCCAGGCAAGCCTCAAACTCAGCAATCCTCCTGCCTCTGCCTCCCGAGTGCTGGGATTACAGGCGTGAGCCACCATGCCCAGCGATTCTGTTATATTTTTAAGTGGCATACTGTGTGACATTTAAATTTTGTTACACATACCTGTTTCCTCAAATAGTCATCATTTACTTGCAATGACTATATTAAAAATATTTTCTTCTGAGTGCTGGGTGTGGTTATCTGCACACCATTTCTCATAGGGCTGTACTAATTTACATTCTCACCAATGGTGTGCAAAGTTTCCATCTTCACCAAATCCTTGCTAGTATGTGTTAGATATTTTTTTCTTTGTTAATAAACATCCTTTCTGGGATGAGATCATTTGTTACTGTGGTTGTGATTTCTGTTTCTATGTGGATTAGTGACATTGAGCATTGTATTCAAATGCCCATTGGCCATTTATATGTCTTCTTTTTGAGAAATGTCTGTTTTGACTAGTGTCCTTCCTTACATTCTATTATTTGTGATTTTCTGATGTTGGTTTTGTGGGTTTTGATATGTTGTTATTGATCTTTTGCTATTGAACTGAGTTCCTTACATAGTCTGAATCCTAACCTTGATCAGAAGAATAATCTCCAGTATTTCCTCTTGTTGTCTAGGTTGTCTTTCCATTTGGTTGACTGTTTTCATGCTGAGCTGTACTTTTTTATTAGATCTGTCCAATTTGTCTGTCTTTTTCTTTTGCTTGGGAATCTGACCCATAAAATGAGTTTTTTTTAACCTGCTTTCTGATTAAATATGTGTGTTAAATGGAGCTAATTGAGTTGCACCCATGTGACTGGTGCATCATTTGCAAATTATACTTAGTAAAAAATTCTAAAACCAAAAGTACTATTTCTGGCTCTATATTTAAAAGAGTTGAAAGCAGAAACTTCAACGGATATTTATATACTCATCTTACTGTGGCATTACTCATGAGACCCAAAAGATGAAAAAAAAAAAAAAAACAAAGTATCCAAAGAAACCTGAAGGGATTTAAAATGTACTATATCTGCACAAGGAAATACTATTCACCTATAAAAGGCACCTGAGTCTAATATGCGATGCACCATGGAAAATGCTGTGCTAAGTGAAATAAGCCAGACACAAAAGGACACATGTTGCATGATTTCCTTCATATGACTTACCTAAATGTGTCAAATTGATGGACCTGAAAGAATATTAACTACCAGGGGCTGAGGAGAGAAGAGAATGGAAGGTTACTAATTAGTGGTTATGGAGTTCCCATGCTAAGTGTTAAAGAACACTTCTACAGATGGATGGTAGGATGGTTGCATAATAATGTAAATATCCCCAATTCTAGTGAGTTGTAGACCTCCTCATGGTTACAGTATTGAATTTCATGTTACATATATCCTACCATAATGAAAATATTTAAAACCAAGAATGGCAGTGTGTTTCTTTGTCTTTTTTTCCACTGGGGCTTTGCTCCCTATCCGTAGGAGTCTGCAGACAAACTTCCAATCCTTGCTCCATCTGGGTTGTTTCTGCTCACGGGCTGGTGTTTCAGCTCAGTCGTGCCGTCCCTGCCTGGCAAGCACAAGGTCCTAAATCAATCCCTGGTACCGGCCATACTTTCAGGGATCATTTCTGTAGTTGTTGTTTCTGCTCAACCCCACCACAGTTTCCATCCAAGAGGTCCACTTTTAGGATTTCTCTCTGTCTTTGGCCGTCTTTACCTTCAAGCTACGTGTCAAAATGTCTCTTGGTTTGCTTTATCTTTAGGAGTAAAAAAAGAATATCTCCAGATGAATCCATTTGTTTAATTTGATCAGGAGATTTGAGTTATTGATTAATATTCACAAATGTCTCAGAAATACCACATTATTCCCAGACCAGTATTCTGAAATACACTTCTAGGAATAAGAACCTTGGCAATATATAGCTAATTTATTGCTCTTCAGAGTCAAATACAATCCACTGAGTGAAAATTGCAGGTTTATTTGTACTTCATCTGTTTGTAAACACACCTATAACTAAAATCAAATGGCCAGGTTTAGAAAAGAATAAGACCTCATTGAGTTATTTTATTTTCAAACAAATCAAAATATGCATTTGACTCAGCTAAGTGTTCATTTATTATCTGTATAATACCTAAAAGTTTGAAATTTTCACAGTGTATTAATATTCACATTGAATTTCTAGATATTTTCTCTCTTACTGATGTTACTATATATCTTTATTTCCCCCTGATAGCATGATTGTTATGCATAGTTTATTGGTGAGAGCTCGCTTCCAGATGGGACAGGAATTAAAACTATAACCATGTACAGTTATGAAGCTGAAGATCTTTGTTGAGATTACATAACTTTTTCATAGCTTTGGGGAAATATAGATAGTACTGCATGCATGTGTGTATAAATAAGTGGGCTTGTATACATTACCAAATACTCTTTATATTGAGAATAAGCAAAACCTGTGCTGGCAATTACTAGAAAACTATAGAAAGCTTTGCGTTGTTTTAAATATACATGTTCAATTATATGGTATAAATTCATTATGTATCCATGTACGTGCATATATATGTGTGTATTAGCCCAACTTCCATACACCTTCTGAGTAATTAGCATATAATAGTGATTACAAAGACTGAAATTTTTATTCTGTACTTTGACATTTTCCTTACTTCCCTCACTTTTCTCATCTGTATCACCAAAACAAAAATTGTACCATCTTGGTGGAATGTTGAATGGAAAAGATCTATCAAACTAATATATTTACTCAATGGTAAAATTCACGCTGGCAATCAGAAAGTTTGTTTCTTGAGTTCTGAAGTCATTTTCTACATCATTGATTCTGGGTCATTGGTTCTAATCAAAATCTAATGGAACCTTTAATTGGCATTGAATTGGTTTTGTTTTGGATGCGTGTCATTTGATAGACAGATTATGGCCTATTCAATGCAAATCAAGGAGGAGATGATTAGAGCACAACAAGGAAAGGGTAATCTTGTTTGAAGATGTAGTAAGTGAGGGAGGCACAGACCAGAACCAACAAATTTGTTTTGTTCTCAATTTAGACAGGAAACTTCATCTTTGGAAGTGAGAATATGATGATAACATTTTAATAGGATTAGTATAATATCCTAGTATAATTTGGCTTCGTATAACAAAATTTCTGATTTAACTTTGAGAACTCAATAATTTACCACCGTGAGTAAACTCCTAAATTGTGTATAATTTTGCTTTTCCAGGGGATTAACTTGAGCAATTATCATTAGGTAAAGCTTGAATAAAATTTGTACTTCTTGGTTTTATCATCTTAAGAACCAAATGGATAGTATGACCTTGCTTTAATTTAATAGATAAAATGTCACTTTCCAGGTTCTTATGTGCCACGCTGACTTTTAGGCCCTTGATATAGAACTAACAGAATCCCTGTCTCTTCATGGAAATGACTCATTTTTCTAAGTGTTTCTGACTACTTAGCTCTGTTTCCTAGATTAAAAAAAAAAAAAAAAAAAACAGATTCCTTGAGAAACATTCTAAAGTAAAGTAATGTATCAGAATCCTGCTTACTGTGTCTTTAATAGTTCTCAGACTAATGTACTGCATGGATTAATACATTTCTCATGGTCCTAAAGAACAATAAATTCTATCAATTGTACTTCCTTCAGAGAAAATAAATTTTGCCTGTGCTTCATCCTTTTCTTATTTTATTCACATTTTCCATGTTAGAAGTTTATTTTTCAAATACTTTGAATAATAATAAACATATTTTAAATAAATCTTCATGTTCTCATCTTTATCAATAGAATGAGCATTTTCTTAGTCTAGGCATTTTTTTTTTTTTGAGACATGATCTCACCATGTAGTTCCCACTGGCCTTGAACTCACTGTATAACCCATGCTGGCTTCAAACTCATGGAAGTCCCCCTGCCTCAATCTCTTGAGTGCTGGGATTGTGAAAAGAGTAATATTTTATCATATATAAAGAGAACATATATTTTCCTCTATATGTCATATTCACATTTTATAATATTATAATTATATGCATACAGATTTATAAAATAAACATATGGATAACTCCTTGTACATTTGGCATCAAATTTTAAATATATTTTATTCATAAATATTGTTTATAGGCTCTTTGTAGACATTTCAATATTGTGTTAAAGGATCAGCTTCTCTACATTAATATATGTTACATTCCAAGAACTTGGTAGATGATTCATTTTATTAGGTCTTCTTTATTTTTCAGTAAAATGTAATTTAATTCATGTTTTATTAGGTTTTCTTATATAAAAAGAAAACTATAATTATTTTATTATATTTTTTCATTGCATATTTCTAGATTATACAAAGTTGTTTTCCATGGATAGTGGAACTTCTTAAGGTTCTTATGTGCCACACTGACTTTTAGGTCCTTGATATAGAACTAACAGAATCCCTACCTCTTCATGGAAATGACTCTGTGACACTATAATATCATTTTTCTATAATAATAATCATATCTCTTTTTGATATGTTTCTTTTTCTGGTCTTATTGTACTAGTTAAGACCTGCAGATTAATGTTGATTAATGATAATGAAAGAAGATATTTAGTTACACAAACTTTATTATTTAATAGCATTATATTATTAATTTTTATATTTGTTCTTAGTTTTTGATAGATAGCTTTCATCAAATTAGAGAATTTTTCATCAACATTTAACTTACATAAAAACAACAATGTTCACTATTAAAAAATTATTATTAAAAATATCTTCAGAGGTTTATGAGATAACCTTATCTCTGACTACTTATAGAAAAGACCAGTAAAAAAAATGGATCTTTAGACATTTTCCCCAGTTTAAATTTTAATAAAGCTATGTACTTACCACTGAGATATATGCCATCATTTATACTGTTTAAGAAATAATTTAGGGACATTCTTTCAAAAAGTTATTTATTTGAAATATTTAAACTGGGTGTGGTGGCTCACACCTATAATTCTAGCACTCAGGAGGCAGAGGCAGGATGATTGCTGAGTTTGAGGCTTGCCTGGGCTACATAGTGAGCTGAGGGCCAGCCTGAACTACAAAGTGAGACCCTGTCTCCAAAATAAATAAATAAATAAATAAATAAAATTTAGTATTTACAAACTTACATTTTTACAAAATATAAAATGATTCAAAAATATATTTAATAATTTAAATTTAAACAATTGGACCCCAGAGACAAGTACTGCTTTCCAATGAAAATGAGAGAAGTGACATACATGATATACCCTTGTAAGAATAACCCATACTTTGGGAGTCAGCTGCTTACACAATTTTTGGAGTATTTTAAGGTATAAATGGATCAATATTTTCAGACTACACTGTATTATTCTGCTGTAAACCCTTTTCTGGTCTTCAGGAGAAGAAAATATTGCATAACATAAAACATGACCAACTTGTCTCATTTGCTGTTGGGAAGTCATACAAATAAGGGTCTGAACTTGGCAAGATGGAAGTCTTTAATGACTCTTTGCTTCTTTTTCGTGAGACAGAGTTTCACTTTACATTTCAGGCTGGCCTTGAACTTGCTGTGATTCTCCTGCCCCTATCTCCCAAATGTCCAGACATGTTTGCCACCACTTCTGTTAATTTTCAATGATCTTGTCAAGGGCCACTTCCAAAGATTCCAACTTGAAGAGAAAGAATGAAATGAACAACTAAATAAAAGAATTCAGCCTTCAAAGAGGGAAAATTTCACAACTTTTCCAGAATGAGGGCATGTGTGTAGATAAGTGGATAGTTGTGGTGGAGGAAAGTTAAAGGAGTAGCTTCTCTTTCTTTTAGTTTCTCTTATTGTCTCACTGGTCTAATTATAGAATGTAGGATTTTAGCTAAGCTGAAATTATGGGGACTGTTAGAAAGCTAATGTCTTGCAGGTGGATTGTGTCTTGCTTCCACACAATTGTTTCCCAGGAAGCAGGAATGCCTGCTTTGTCATGTAGGAAGCTTCCTCATGTTAGGACTTGACTCTGTATTCTCTATTCTGTTCTTCTAGCCTATCTGTGGCAAATTGCATTGCATGGACTACTATAGCTTTATAGTAAGTCATGATAACAGATTTTAAAAAAGCTTATTTGTGATTTCTCTATCCACATTGCCATGAATAGTCTTCTTTTAAATTATCAAATTATTGTGTGCATCTAGGTTGATTGATATTTTCCCTTTTTATTTATAGTAGTATTTTCTACTTATATTTTATTTTTCCTTGATGAGATTTGTTAAAGGACTTTCAAGTTGTTTAGTTTCCCTCTGGGTGTAACTTTTTGTTTAGAGTGCTTTTGTTGTAGTTGTTTTGACTTTTCATTAAGACAGATATAATGTTCTTGTCAAGGGCATCATCTACTTTTCTCTATTTTCTTTCCTCTTCCATTGATTTTTAATTTAAAAATTATTTTTGAAAATACTTTCTTCTTTAAGTGGAAAAAGTTTAATTACATGAAATCAAATGACAAAAGCCAAAAAATAAAAATAAACCTCATTTCATATTACTTCCACCCTAGTAAAGAAAATACATCATGACCAGTGCAAATTATTTCAAAACTGTCTGGTATTTAGTGGACTTTATCACTCACATCATGATGGTCAGTAGGTCTATAATCAGCCTATATGCAGCATCCATTAGGATTTAAAGTGCAACAAAAATAGCACTTTTCCAATCATATTTCCTGCAATTATCTGAACTTTGCATTGTTCTTCCTCCCTCTGAAAATTAATATCCAAGTAAAAGGACATACAAGGACACTTTCATATGTGCCTATTTCGTCCTTTGCCATCAAATAAACACCACGTTGTTTTAATTCTCCCTTCTTTAAACACTGTTAAATTTTAGGAAGTGCAGTGATGTTGATGCAAGAGAATTTACTTTGAAAAAAGTGAGAAAATGGCTTCAGATAGTAGAAACAGGATCCTAGAAACAGAAATAATGCAAGCTCATCCCCTGTGCCCCAACAATTAATGTTACACACTGACCTCGAATTTCTTGAAGTATGGAATTTAGGAGTCAGGTCAGTTTCATCTTACCCTTGCAAAGCGAGAGATCTCCGGTGAGACCTAGATTGAACATTTTCATCAAATATGTACATTTCAATATAAATGGGATACGATAGTTGCCTGACTGCTACCATCAGCCTCTGACTGGGTGGATAGAGACTGACCACCTTTTCAGACAAAGCCTAGAGTTTAAATGTCAGGAGAGACCCAAAGGTTATCCAGTTAAACTTTGCAGTTGATCCACAAATCCCTCTAAAACTTGCCTATCACTTGCTGCTTTTTCTTCCCTGCACCGTCTCTGTGACACAGAACTCAATAGCTCCTGATGCCTAACTTTTCACCTCTGAAATATGACTTCTACTTTTGGACATAGTTGAATTTGGAGCCCATGTGAGTGCCTGAAATGTCGAGTTTATGAGACAATCAGTCTCTTCTGACTCTGCCCACTCTCCGAACTCACACCTCCCCAGTTTCAATGGCCACTTTTTCTCTCACACAAACTTTAGTCATACCAATTTCTTTACCCAGAATAATTTTTCATTTGTCTGTTAGCCTTAAATCTGACACACAGACCCAGACATGTTCCCTGGAAAGACCTGAGCAGCACAGTATAGATCCATGTCATGGCCTCTGTCTCTATGAAGACTATCATTCTAGTGGCACAACCAAAGCATTAGTTTTCTCACTCCTTGACACCCATATCACGTAACCCGAGGGTAAGGTCAATTTTTAATCTGCCTTGTACTTAACCTCCATTTTTAATATGGCTATGTTCTGCTGTTTTGTTTGATTGTGGTTATGTTACATTCTAGTAGAATGTCTTAAACAGTAAGATAAAAGCAAGATGAGCTTTAAAATTAGAAAGTGCTTCATTTGCATCCAGTCCAGATCATTTTGTGTTTACAACCTGAGAAAAAGTCACTTGGAGTCTTAAAATTCAGTTTTACCATTTGTTTGAGAGGATAATGTCTTTTTTCTTTTGAGCCTTACATAAAGTAATACTGTAAAACTTGTACATAAATGTTCATAAATCCCTTACTCGTAATTTCCAAAATGTTGAAACAATCCAAGTTTAAAAATAAAATTAAAAATTAAAAGAAAATGTTATGGTTGCTGACCAATATGAGCTGGGACAAATGAGGATGGAATCTGGAAGACAATAATTGGTTAATGCTGTTCAGTAGTTGTCCTATACTAATTCAGTTTTATATTCTTCAGTTTCTGTTAGTCAACATCAACTATGGTCTAGAAAATTCCAGAGTTAGACAATCTGTGTGTTTTTTTTAATAGCACACCCACCATTATGAGTAGTGTGGTAAAATCATCCACTTTCCCTTTGTCCAGGAGAACCACACTGTGTACGTTGATTGCCTGTTGGTCCCTTAGTAGCCATTTCAGTTATCAGATCGAGTATTGTGATATCTCAGTGCATGTGTTCAAGTAACTGTTTTGTACTCGATAATGGCCCCAAAGCGCTGAAGCTAAAATTGGGATGTGGAGAAGTGAAGTCGTAAATCACTTCTCTTACATGGCAAAGGTAAAAGTTCATGACTTAGTAAGGCAAGAAAAAAATCACATGCTGAATTTAAGATGTATGGTGCAAACAAATATTCTACCCACGAAGTGATGAGTAAAGAAGAAACTCATACCACAATGAAAAAGGTACATGCACAGTAAGGGATAAATGTTCATTATGGTGGAAAAGCATCAAAATATACAGAAGGTTCAGTACTCTCTGCAATTTCATTTTTACACTGATGGTTTTGAACTCCATGGATGAAGGTAGAGAGACAGGGAAGACAAACTCTACTCCAGATGAGATGAAAGGCTATTTAGAGTGAAAATGATGTGGGTTTTTTCTTTGATGTTTTAAAATAGAGCTTCAAAATTTGCTAATGGTATTCTATGAGGAATATGAAATAAAAAGAAGTTAAGCATTATTTTTTCCTGGGTAATAGGATTAGCATAGCCTTTTAGTAAAGTCAATTATTAGTTAAAACCAGGAGTTTTTTGTTTTTGCTTTTTGACACTTTAACTTTTCAGTTCCTTTACATTAATACACCTAAGGATTATAAGAACTCTGCACTGAATATTGAATATAATTCTGGATACTTAGACCATCCCAAAACTGAGAGTCTACAAATAAATAATATTTAAGATGAGATAATATGAGGTCACACCACAAATAAGAGAAGGTAAACTTTTTTAAAGCCTTACAGGCTGAATCCACAACTTCCCATATAGTCAGGTAGATGAGGGACATTCACTGACAGAAACCAAGATGGTGTGGCATATGAGATGATCGAAATAAAGAAAGCACCCCAAATGTTAAAAATCAAGTTCTCAATCCCACCAACCACAGTTCTTTGGTTTTATGAACTAGTATTCCAGAACTGAAACTCAAAGTACCTTGATTTGTTTATATGTTCTTTCAGAATTAATAATGGTGTAACCAATAATACGCTCATGACAATGCGACCACAAAGCTTGTGCTGCTGCTCAGTCTTCCCCAACAGGACCATCTACTGCATCTTACTTCTGTCATCTTAAAACTTATCAGCTAAAAGTGAGCTCTTATTCCTCATCTCTGTCTCCATGCATCAGAGCAACACATATAATTCCCAGGAGACAAAGCAAAGAAAGATTCCAGTTCATAAATTTCCAAATGACCAACGGTCATGCTAAAAGCTAAATACATTTAGCTGTGTGGTCACGTTGCTTTCTGTTTGCTGGTTGATCTCATTTTCTACAACCCAAACTAACCAAACCAACAAGAGGAGAAACACACAGGTATAAGGTCAGCTCAAGGGTTTCACAAAGTGCTCTGAATGATAGAATCAGCAGATAACAGACTTCACAGGTTGCTAAGATACCTTAATCTGGGGAAAGAATCAAAATTAAGTTTTTGTTAAGAGGTTTATCATTCCTTATCCTGATCCATAGATAGTGATAGTCTATAGGAATCTTAGCTTTGCAATTATAAGGTTGGAGTAATTGGGGAAAAGTTAAAGAAAGGACTTGTACAAGAAAGCTAATAGCTTAGGAATTTGAGAAGTCACTTGGGTAGTGATTTTGAAAGTGCTCCAGGCAATTTTAAGCAGTTTAGATTTTGTCTTTGGGCAGGAAAAAATCGTATGCAACAATATAATTCTATATGGCATTACAACGGGTGGGCTAGTAAAGACTGAATAAAGCAATTATAAAGTTGATTCAATTAAGAAAAGGAAATATTAATAAATCTTATTTTCATTTGTCCTGTGTGAAAAGTTCTGTTTTCCATATTATAGATACTGCTACTTAGTTCAAGTTATTTACTTCTCACTTGGAAAAGGAAAGGTTTCATTTTGTTCTAAATCATTCCTGGCAGTGTCATTAAATGGAAGTGCACATTTGAAAGATAATTGTATAAATTTTTAATTTTACATGTAGGCGTATTGAAAAACTTCTGCATCAAAACACTTTCATAGGTCACAGATCCATAAATATAATGTCTTTCCTCTGGTATGAGAAACTGAAGATGTAGAATATACGGTAGATACTGTGAAACAGAAAATATTCAAAAGGAAATGGGGTGTAGGGGTAACAAGGGGAAGAAAAAATACGATGGTAATAAAAAAAAAAGGGAAACAGCTTATTTATATAGGGTCGGGGGTTATAGGGTGGGTGGAGGAATGGGAAAAACAAGAATTAAATTGTGGGGCCGGAGGGTTAGCTCAGTGGTTCCGGCGCCTGCCTCGCAAGCGTAAGGACCTGAGTTCGATCCCCGGTTACCACATATAATGCTGGGCGTGGTGGCTCACGCCTGTAATCCCAGCACTCGGGAGGCAGAGACAGGAGGATTGCTGAGTTCGCGGCGGCTTGCCTGGGCACCATAGTGAGCTCAGGGCCAGCC
>PVIC010045303.1:0-14693 GCA_004025085.1 Thryonomys swinderianus
ATCTGTGGATTCTTAATGAGAAGACCATGCCACAGGCACCTGAGCTCCATGGGACGCAAAGGGGTGCAGGGGCAGCCTAAACCCCACATGCCAACACTGAAAGCTGGCTGAAAACCCACCTTGACCCCTCTCTCCCACCAGGCCGGTGGAGAGCAAGCTCATGTGTGTAAGGTTGCAAAGAGACAAGCTGGTGAACAGCAGGAGACAAAAAGCCGCCATGCACAACACAAACCTGGGACCCATGGCTTTAGAATGCAGCGAGAGGCCCCGCAGCCAGCCCGCCCCGTCCTGACCCTGCTAACCGAGCACTGCGTTACCTGAGTGGCCTTGTCATTGGTACAGCAGGCAAAGGCCCCATCGGCTTCTCGCGGCCACTGGCCCAGAAGGTAGGAGCTGAGGATGGTGTCCAGGGAGAACGTGCGCCGCACCTGGGGTGGCTGCGGCCTACACGCTGACTTTTCCGAGGCCACCGAGCACGGGACGCTGGCTGGAAGAGAGCACAGCCCGCACACCGCGCCATCAGCACAGAGACGTGGCAACGAGCCCTCCTCTTCCCGAAGCCTGACCCTTGCAAGCGCCACGCCTCGCAGCCCTCCGAGGAGCTGAGGCAGCCTACAAAAGCGTGCTCTGCAGAGAGCTTCCCTGACTGAGCCAGGAGCTAGTGCTGCAAGCAATTTATACTATTTAGGGCTAAAGCGATAGGTGCCCTCTATCTTTTCCCTGTTCCCAGTGGACCGTGACTTTCCACACTGACTTTCCTGGGAGTAGCAGTTTCTCATCATTAAAGAGGGGAATCTTGCCAGGCGTGGGGCCCTTGTCTGTGATACCAGCACTTAGGAGTCTGAGACACAGGAGCTCCGAGTTTAAGGCCAGCCTGGGCTACAGTGAGTTCAAGGCCAGCGTGAGCTACATAGCATGATTCTGTCTCAAACAAACAAACAAATAAACACGAGGGTTAAAGTGGGGGATGGGCACTCTAAGAGGACAAAAGTCCAGTTTCTTCCATCTTTTACGTCCTGTCCCTTCCACCCTCCCCCATTCGTGCCAGGGCTCTGACGACACAAATTCAGCTCAGGTGGGTAACTGAAGGTCTCTTCTGGCCACAGAACCCAGATGACTGAGATGAAGAAAACAATACAACTACTTTCAACAATCTGCTCCAGGACTGAGAAGTCCAGCTTAGGACATTATCTAAGGCTACTGGTTCTCTCCTGTGTCTCTGACTTTTGTCTAAATGGGACAAAATAACGCAGTTAGAAATCCATTCATTTTACTTTATGGATGGTTAAAGATTTCTAGGCGAGAGTAAAAATTGAAATGGTTCATAAACTGCAAAGGCTCTTGAGCTATCTAGAAGTTTCAGTGGTCTGAGAGGAGCCTGTTTTCCATGGCTATGTTCAAAACCTTCCACTCTCTTAGTTCTATAAACACTCACTCCCTTAAACAGAAGAAAATGCTCTCATAAGTGGAATAATCCCTTGATAATTTATGTGTGTATTAAGCCCAGAAAAAGAAAAAAAAAAAACTAGGGACTGTAGGTATAAACAGACTTGAAGAGCTCTGTATTAAAAAGGTACTAAAAGGTTGGCAAATTTAAACATACAATTTCTTTAGGATCCAGCAATCCTGCCTGTAGATCTATACCCTAAAAAAACTGGAAGCAGGAACTTGGAAAAATATTTATGTACCCATGATCCCACCAGCATTGATCCCAAGAGCCAAAATGTGTAAGCGGGGAGGCCGGAGATTTAGCTCAGTGGTTCTGGCGCCTGCCTCGCAAGCGCAAGGTCGTGAGTTTGATCCCGGTAACCACATACAATGCTGGGCGTGGTGACTCACATCCACCAGCCATCAATACCACATACCACATTGCCGGGTGTGGTGGCTCACACCTGTCATCCCAGCACTCCAGAGGCAGAGACAGGAGGATTGCTGAGTTTGAGGCTTGCCTGGGCTACATAGTGAGCTCAGGGCCAGCCTGAACTACAACGCGAGACCCTGTCTCAAAAAAAAGAAAAAAAAATGTATAAGCGGCCCTTACTACACACAGGAGACACCAAGTTAGACTCCAAGGACAAACACTCTATCAGTCTACATATAGGAGGTGTCGCCAATAGCTAGATTCCTTCTGGGGACAGAAAGTAGAATAGAGGTTACCAGGCATTTAGGAGGAGAGGGAGTAGGAGTTATTCTTTAATAGATATAGTTTTTGTTTTAGGTGATTTTTTTTTTAAAGTTCTGGCCCAGCATGGTGGCAGAAGCCCATAATTGCAGCCACTTGGGAGACTGAGGCAGGAGGACTACAAATTTAAAACCAGTCAAGCAACTCAGTGAGACCATATCCAAAAAAAGAAGAAGAAGAAGCCTGGGCTGGTGGTACACACCTATAACCCCAGCACTCTGAGAGGCTGAGGCAGAAGGGTCAAAAATTTGAATCCTGGGGCCGGAGATTTAGCTCAGTGGTTCCACCGCCTGCCTAGCAAGCGCAAGGTCCATGGTTCATTCCAGTAACCACATATACGATACGGGGCATGGTGACTCACGCCCACCAGCAATCAGTACCACACTCATGCTGGGCATGGTGGCTCATGCCTGTTTGCAGCTCAGGGCCAGCCTGAACTACAAAGTGAGACCCTGTCTAAAAAAAAAAAAAAAAAAAAAAATGGAATCCTAGGGCCAGAAATTTAGGTCAGTGGTACCTAGCAGGTGCAAGGTCCCTGGTTCCAACCAGTAACCACATACAATTCTAGGTGTGGTGACTCACACCCACCAGCAGTCAGTACCACATACCCCCGTGCCAGACATGGCGCCTCACGCCTGTAATCCCAGCATTCAGGAGGCAGAGGCAGGAGGATTGCTGACTTCGAGCCTTGCTTGTGCTACATAGTGAGCTCACAGGTAGCCTGAACTACAAAAACAAAACCCTGTCTCAAAAAAAAAAAAAGTCTGAATCCAGCCTGGGCAACATAACAGTTTGGCAAGACCTATCTCAAAATTAAAAATAAAGGGCACAGGGGTCTGCTGGGGATGTAGTTCATTGTGAAGGCCCTGGGTTCAATCTCTAGTAGCAAAAAAAGAAATAAATAAATTCTGGCTGGACATGGTGGTATATACCCTTAAACCCAGCACTGGAGAGGCTGAGGCAAGAAGACTGCCACATTGGAGTCACTTTAGCCAACTTGGAGAGACTTCGCTTCAAATAATACAAAACAAAAACCCTGACAGTTCTGGAAATGGATGATGGTAAAGGGTGTACATTGTTTGTTTGTTTTGAGACAGGGTCTTGCTTAGTAGTTCAGGCTGGCCCTGAGCTCACTAAGCCACCGCGAACTTAGCAATCCTCCTGTCTCTGCCTCCCGAGTGCTGGGATTACAGGCGTGAGCCACCACGTCCGGCACTGTGGTATGCAGTGTTGATTGTTGGTGGGCGTGAGTCTCCACTCCCAGCATTATATGTGGTAACCGGGGATCGAACTCAGGACTTTGCGCTTGTGAGGCAGGCACTGGAACCACTGAGCTAACCTTCCGGCCCGGGTGTACAACATTGTGAATGTACTTAATCTCACTGAGGTGTAAATTTAAGATGTTTATGTGGTAAATTTTATGTTATTTATATTTAACCACATTAAGATATTAACCATATTCTCCAAATTCATTGAATATGTATTTATATACATTTGACATACTTTTTTTTTTTTTTTTTTTGCAACAGGGGTCTCACTTTGTAGTTCAGGCTGGCCTCAAACTGACAGCAATCCTCCTGCCTCTGCCTCCCAAATGCTGGGATTATAGGTGTGAGCCACATCACCTGGCATTGTGGTATGTGGTACCAGGGATCAAACTCAGGACTTTGCACTTGCCAGGCAGATGCCGGAACCACTGAGCTAAATCCCCAGCCCCATAACTGTTTTAAAATGAAAATGGGATCATACTTCAGACACTGTTTTGCTATGTGTTTTCTCCTTATATCACCAACATTGTTCCAAATCAATACATAAAGGCCTACAGCACATCACTGGGAATGATTTTAACATTTCTATACTTTGACTCTTCCAAAGATGGAAGTCAGAGGGTCCACATTCTGGTCCCACTTCCGGCTCCTCTGGATCCCAGACAAAGCACACCCCGCTATACGCCAAGCCCCCCTGGCCTGGGCCTCCCTCCACCCGCGCCTGGGCCCCAGGAATCCCCTGTGAGGCTCGGCCCAGGAAGCCTTGAGTTTCCTCTGTATACTTTGTCCTCTTCTAGTAATTAGCCACCGGGGAGGGGGTAGTTTGTGACTCCCAGATAATAAACAACCCAAGGCCCAGGCCCAGTTCCGATTTATCTTTGCATCCCATGGCATCTACAGCGCAAGGCTGGCATTCGGCAGGCACCCAATAACTTGTAGAACACTGAAAAATCATTTCTCAAAGGAGAAACCTGCTCTAATTCCACCGCATGTCCCGGCCACTCACCTTGAGCCGAGACCCCAGAGCTGCTTGGGTTTCCTTCTTCTCCCTGAGGGTCTGGAAGGCCCAAGCTCTTTCTTACCTTCCCTGTAACCTTGCCACACAGTAAGTTCATGACAGTCCCCTAGCTCAGGCCCCAGCTCCATCTCCCACGCTATCATTTCAACTTTCAGACCTGCAGGGATGTCACTGCAGCTAAATCCAGCAGGAGGGGGACATGCCTCAGTTTCCCTTCCTGCAATGAGGGGCAGGTTAGGTCTCAGCTTTATGTCCACTGCGGGCACATTCTGGTCAGGTGCAGACTCGGCTCCTAGCTAGCCCAGGGCACAGTGTTCTGTCTTCAGAGCCCTCGCCATGGCTTCAAGGTCCCTCCACCACTCAATCTTTGGTCTGTCCCAATCTCCCCCCTTTATTGAGATAAGGTCTTGCTCTATAGTTCAGGCTGGCCTTAAACTTACTATGTACTGAAGCAAATCTCAAACTCACAATGAGCCTCCTGCTTCAGCCTCCCTGGTGCCGGGGTCACAGGTGTGTGGCACTAGGCCCCACTCACCCGGCCCCTTTGAAAACACCAACATGCCATGCTTCTCTCATATCTAGGAAGGGAGGGGGCATTTAAAAGAAAAATATTTGATTGCTTACCTCTTGAACCTCCCCCAAATGGTTTGGTGAGCATGTTCTAATTTGGGCACGAAAACAGGGAAAGTTAAACCAAGGGGTGACCTCTCCCCAAATCAAATATAAGCCTAAGCCAAAACCAGACGCTACCATCCTTCCACGGGCCACAGACCGGCACAGAGCAGTCCCCTGATACTTAGAGGGACTAAGATGTGAGCAGCGCCGGCCTGATCACCACCACCACCATCCTGCGCTCCCACTGCCAATGGCACAGACCGGCCTCTGCAACCTCAGGGGTGCTGGGAAGGACAGACGCCATTACACTCTGGTCCTCAGGGCCTGGGTTGAGGAGAGAGGCGACCACTCTGGAAAGACACCCTAAATTCTAGCCAGCATGTCCCCAGGCTTGTGCCTTCCTGGTCCCCCGGGAAGGTCATGCCCTCTCCCTAAGAGTAACAGTCACAGTAGCCGTGACACCACCTGTGCTAAGGGGTGCAGGGGACACAAAGCCGCTTGGAGACTTCTCCATCAGCAGCTGCAGATCAGCACACAAGTTCTGCCACACAGTGACTCCGGCCCCCGTCGGGAAGCTGCCCCCAGAAATCTCACAGGGACAGTGGCTGAGATAGGGGGCCTGGTTTATCCCTCAAGGGCGGACCGGAAGGAGCCGGGCAGCGGTCCTGCCCTGCACTCGATTGTGGCTCAAGGATAGAAGCGCTGAGAAGTCACAACGGCTGCCTGTGGTTGGAGGAAGAAACTGGTTTTGTTTCTGGAAAGCACCCTTCTCAGATTCAGGGAAGATGGAGGAAAAGCGAGTACTTGGTCTCTGTATTAGAGCTGACCCAGCAGCAGACACGGGGCACGGACTGGCGGCCTCGGAGGGTTTAATGTCCTGTTCACGGCCCTGAGGGGCATTATCAGCCCATCGCACCTCCACAGCCCAACCACCTGGCGAGGCACCTGGCAGCAGGCCAGACCGGGTCACTACCAGCTGAGTCGTGCCGGATGCTTTGGGTCCTGGGCAATGGCAAGTGGAAAAAACAAAACACAAGGGCACAGGCCAGCGATAAGACAAGGTGCCATCTTTCACAGCCACTTGCCGTGTGTCCCAGCTGCTGTGCTTGTAGGTTGTGGGGAAGGGGCAGAAGTCTGCTAGGGCACAGTCACTACGGCAGGGAGCTCAAGCAGCAGGTGAGCCTCTGAACACGCGAGGATGGCCCAGCACACCACGGTCGGCAGACCCGAGGGCCCACTCTGGGCCAGCCTGTGATAAGCACTGCGATTCAGGAGGAGGAGGAGACAGGAAGCTGCTGGCAAGGCAAAGGCAACTGCCCTAACTGCCAGCCACAGTCAGGTACGAGCCTGGGCTGCCCCTGGCAGACGCCCCTTCAGGACACCAATTTGTCTCTGCTGTTCTTAAGACCATTGTACAGAAGGCAGCTCTGGCCTGACCACACCAGTATCCCCACCCCCGGAAGGATGGAGTGAGAGTTCTTAGAAGGCCAGGAATGGGGTCAGGGAAGGAGGAAGGCAGCAGAAGCTACAAGAAATGAGCCTGTTCTGGCCGCTCTTCTCAGGGTGGCCGGAGAAAGCAGTCCCTGACCATTGGGTTCCTGCCGGACATGGAGGAGGCTGTGCCACTATTTCACCACCTTCGGGTCAAGGGAAAAGAGAGAAGCCTTAGGCACAGAGGACAAGACTGTTCTCCACCCCTCCATGGGCATGAGGCCTAGTCAGCCCCAGACACTGGGAGAGGACTCTGGAAGAGAGACAGCCAATGAGAGCTTACACATGGCAAAAACTCAGTAACTAGCTGTTTCACAAACAAGATATGAGTCATTTTCTCATGCTGTCAGGCTCTGAAGTGTTACTAGCACTGATCTTCCTAATTCCCCCCTTTTCTGGGAGCGTGGGGGAGGAGGCTGAGCATCAAACCCAGGGCCCTGCTCACTCCAGCCAAGTGCTCTACCACTGAGCTAAACACCCAGCCCTCATGTCGCCTCACAGAGAAGGCACGCTTCTCACAGCAGAAGCTCTGTGTGTGTTACAGGAAATAAGAAAATGCAGATGAGTAAAAAATTGAAAAACACAACTGATATGCACCCCACCCAGGGACCAGCCCAGTGAGCATCCGTCCCAGTCTTCCTCCACTCACACATGTATGCACACAGGGGTGTGTGTGTGTGTGTGTGTGTGTGTGTGTGTGTGAGACAGGGTCTCGCTTTGTAGTTCAGACTGGCCCTGAGCTCACTACGAAGCCCAGGCAAGCCTCGAACTCAGCAATCCTCCTGTCTCTGCCTCCGGAGTACTGAGATTACAGGTTTGAGCCACCACGCCCAGCACTGTGGTGTGTGGTACTGATGGCTGGTGGTGTGAGTCACCACACCCCGTACTGTTGTATGAGGTTACTGGGGATTGAACCAGGGACCCTGCACTTGCAAGGCAGGCGCTGGAACTACTGTGCTAAATCTCCGGCCCATGCACACAGGTTTTTAATAAGATGTGGTTGGTCACATTGTACGTGCTTTTCCACAACCTGTTCTTCCATTTGCATCTGTCTTTATTTGTCAGTGAGCAAGGTGGCTGGACTCAGAGGGTGCAGGTCCTGCTGTCCCGTCCCTGGGACGCAGAACTTTTGTTGAAATAAAGAAATGTTAACCTGGCATAGAACAGAGTATAAAACAGGGATTCAGAATTTCTAAACATTTCCCCAAGAACAGATCTGCAGTAAGCAGGGGAAGTTCCTCCACGGCCTCACAGGGATTGTTTTCCTATTTCGTTACTCGTGGCGGTCCCACTTAAACCTCTCCACTCAAGGACAAATCTCGGAGGGAAGTTTCGATAAAACCGAAATCGCCAACATGACTGTACAAGAGTCCGAAGTCCACCGTGGAAAGCCCATGAGGACCCCGTTCAGCCCAGCCGCGAAACTGAACCTGGAGCTCAGACACCTCTTCAACACCGGCCACCGGCCACCAGTGACTTCAACCTCAACGGAGAGAAGAAAGTCATTCAGGAAACCAGATTCCAAGTCAAGGCGGAAAAGGAGTAACATTGCGTCCTCAACCAAGAGAGCTCTCGGCCCTCCCCCAAAGAGCACTGGTATTCGCGTACACAGGAAGACCTTCTCAGCCAGGCTCTCCATCAATCACTGATTCCACATTTAAATGTGAGCTCAAGCAAGAGCCAGTAAAAGCCATTTCTGGCTGCGGGGCTGACTTCCCAAGATGCAGACCACATCTGGAGGCAGCTGGAGAGAAACCCTTCCGGAGATGTCACTGTGGGAAAAAGTAAGGGACGTGCTAACTCTATAGCTGGGAGCACAGGGAAGGCCGGAGCATACACTTGGCTTTTGTGTGCACCGAGCACAGACTGCGGCCCCTCTGGCATGTGTTCAGTTCTCGAGAAGCAAGCAGTTAGAAGAAAAGGAAATGGTGTGAACTTTTCCCCTTTTATCTCAATTCTCTGAAGAGTTCTGTGGGATCTCAGCATTCTCAAGACAAAACAAAATACCAGCAGTGACTGGACAGAGCTGCCTTTCCTTTAGGATCCATGAGGCCTTTGCAAGAATAGCACGTGGGCAGGCCCCTCCTCCTAAGAAAGTCCTCATCCCACAGTTAGTGGGGAGTGATGGACTTCTGGGGGGGCCTGTAAATGCAACAGGCAGGCAGACACCCTTCACACCTCCACTCCTCCCAGCAATCTGAGTCCTACAGTCAGCTCTTGTCTTTTAAGGTAAAGGAGGTAAAGATTGCGGAGCCTCGTCTGTGATGAATCTTGTTGGAAGACAACTCTGACTCAAAGTGGACCCCAACTTCTGTTCCGAATTCCTATGAATTCTCCTACGGGGCTGAGGCATTACAAATGGAAGACGAACGTGAGAAGTGAGCTCATTTCTTGAGGGCCAAAAAGCAAAGCAAGGCCCTTTACTGCTCAAACAGGCGGCTTTTCCAAGTCCATCTCCCACCTGTGTGTGTATTCACTGTCAGAGTCGATTCTGTCACAGCCTCCTGGCTGCCTCGGTTCAGGAACAATTCTGTGTGGAGCCAGTCCTACACCCCTCCCTGGCCAAAAGAAGGGCAATCCTCCCTGAGTCTCAGAGACTATTTCATCTACTGCGCATGCCGGGTCAGCCAAGGGAAGGAAAATAACAAGTGGTGAGGGATTCCTGTTGCCCCAAGTCCCTGGAATCCCAGACTGCTTTTCAAGACGTCCACACAAAAGGGTATGGAAGGTAGCTCTGAAGTGAGACACTACTAAAAATCTCTTCTGAAAAATATCACAACCAAGGCTGGAGATTTAGCTCAGTGGTTCCGGCGCCTGCCTAATAAGAGCAAGGTCCTGAGTTCGATCCTCGGTAACCACATACAACACTATTGGATGTGGTGACTCACACCCACCAGCAATAGGTACCACACACCACGGTGCCGGGTATGGTGGCTCATGCCTGTCATCCCGGCACTCGGGAGGCAGAGGCAGGAGGATTGCTGAATTTGAGTCTTGCGTGGGCTACATAGTGAGCTCAGGGCCAGCCCGAACTACAAAGTGAGACCCTGTCTCAAAAAAAAAAAAAGGAGTCAAAACCAAATGTGATCCTTGTCTGGCTGCTGGAAATGTGAAAAATGAACTATTAAATAAAGAATCATAGTTAATTTCCTTAGGCACAATATTACAGTTATACAGAATGTCTTTCTCAGGAGGTTCCACAGGGGTACAGGGGAGACTATTGTGACATCTGCACACATGAAAGCACATCTAGCCACAAACAGACAAACACAGCTGTGCCGAGAAGTTATCATTGGGGATAAGGGAGGATACGTGGGTAGGCACAGGGCTCCCAACTTTTCTGTAGCTATCCAAAATTTTCCAAAATAACGTTGTAAGGAAAAAGAAAACAAGCTGGTTTAATCTGAGAAGAGAGAACTTCAGTACAATAAGACCTACTTCCTTAGCACTTCAACCGTGGCTGGTAACAGCAAATTCCCTGCTTTTGACTTTAATTAGGGAGAAGGCGGGCAAGAAGCAATGAAATCACAAACAGGACTTCATTTGAGGCAAGCAATGGAAACTTGCAAGAAGACGTAATTCATACAAGGCAGACCAGGCATGGCGGGACACGCCTGTCATCCCAGCACTTGGCAGGCTGAGGCAGAAGGGTCACATTAGTTCGAGGCCAGCCTGGGCTACATAGTAAGTTCAAAGCCAGTTTGAACTACACAGTGAGACCTTCTCTTAAAAAAAGAAAGAAATGTTGGGGATGGGGATTTAGCTCAAGTGGTACTGCACCTACCTTGGAAGCACAAAGACCCGAGTTCGATCCCTGGTACCACCAAAATAAAAAGCAAGAAAGAAATGTTAACACAAAGCAGAACAAAGTGAAGGAAAACATTAAGAAGTCTCCTGTCACCCAAGGAATGAGAGTAAGACCACGGGCAGAATGAAGAGGCTCCTTGGGGTCCAGAAACACGGATGTAAAGGGATATAATCTCAGACGTGCCCAGCTCACGGACCCCAAGTACCTATCCATTTGTTCCCACTGCCCTGCAGAAGGAAACTAGTGAGACTGAGATTCCAGGGAAGAGGGGTGAACGTGGCTCCACGAATGGTCACTGTATCCCAGGAGGCATGAAAGTAATTTGAATTGAGAAACGAAGGATAGCAGAAAGGCTTTCACAGGACGCGGAGATAATCTAGCCAGAGAAAGGAAGAACCTGCTCATCAGAAGTGAATGAGGAGACGCGGAGTCTAACCCTCCCCGCACAGCACCAGGAGGCAGAATTATGTGTCCCCTGCAGCCCGCTCAGCCCTGCAGGCAGGAGGTCACACCAAATGAGTCTAAGCCTCCTCTGGGTGTACAATTCCCCAACTATTAAAGGGTAAATAAGAGACGGCTACTGACCAATGGTGTTAAATTGAAATCCCAGAGCCCATGCTAGTATCTGGGGCAAGATAAGTTAAGGTGAAAAAGAAAAAAGACACAAAGTCAAGGGAGATTTGCTGCGCCTGCACCACGGCTCAGACAGCTGTGTTGTGAGCTCTGAAGAGGCTCCCACTTCCTCCCCCAAGCAGCATATAAATAGTGCTCAATTTACCTGTGGCTAGCCACAGGCAGGAGGCCACATGACCGGGCAGGCTGGGCGGAACCCAGACCTGCCCGTTTGCTACACCTCACTGAGTTGGACCCTGTCAAGATCCTCTGCTCTTAACCTTGACTTTGACTCATTCTGCTCCGGGCTGGGGGTGGGTGGGGGGAGCAGTGACAGAACAGCTGCTCCATCAGGTTCCTGGGGGGCCAGAAAGGTCACGGTCACAGGATCCACTCTTCCCATGGGGTCTAAGATCTTATTAGGGTTACTTTCTCTCCACCTCCAGGTCCTTCAAAACCTGTGTGAACCTCCCTGGTCCACCCGCAGAAAGATTTCTCTGATCACTGTCATCTCTTCGAGCACTATTCTGTGTCCCTACCTTCAAGGGGGAGATAATTAATAGGCTCCTACAACCCACCTAGGGAGTCCCTACCTGGGCCCTGACCTTCTGGAATTGACCTCAAATCAGTGGCAAATCCCCATATTAGGTCTCAACTATGGAAAAACCCCTAAGCGCACTGGGTGATACTCCAGGATACACCCCGCTGAAACCCCGGCCTTGCCTGGTGCTCAGATTTCCTAAGAGCAGCATGAAGGTTATGCAGTCCTTCCGGGGTAAACCAGTCTGGAAAGCAAGGAAAAGCCAGGAGGGTGTCACATTGGAGAGATTTTCCAGCCAGCCACAGAGGCTAGACACCTCTGAGGGCTTTGGGACAGAAGCCTGCGAGCCAGGTCACCGCTTCACATGTGCTTCCAGAGGCAGAGAACACGTCACTGGAAGATGACACCGTGGTACATGTACAGTGGGTTTGGGTTGCTTCGGGGTGACATCACCTTTCATAAGTCAGATAAAGAAAAGGCTTATTCTCCTTAAGCAGAAGGGACACAGTGGAGGACATTAAATGTCCAAGGTGTCGGGGTTGGGCGTGTGACTCAGTGGTTAGAACACGGGCCTCACACGAGTGAGGCCTGGGTTCAAATCCCCAGCAATGCCAAAGACTAAAAAGCAAACCAAAGCACGTCTTCTCCAAGCCCCTAAGAAATACAAGCTAAAGAAAGACTCCCTCCATTTCAGGCAACAGCAGTGCCAATAACACAGCAGCTCAGGCTGGGCACCTAAGCTTCCAAGGCCCCTAGGAGACCAGGCGCCGGTTTCCACACCTGATTCCAGTGTCCTCCCAGCACTGAGTCTGAGATAGGCCAGAGCCAGACTAGCAGAGAACAGAGTATCAGCGTATCCTGGGGACACTCTATATAAATTTGATGACCACCCAAGGACAAATAATCTAAGGGAATAAGCTGAGGTGATGGTACAGTGAATGCTCCCAAGTCCACTTCACATAACTGGCTGTGGCCATGGGAAAAAATCCTTTGAGGACAACTTGACTGCAATCAGATTAATCAAGTCTAGGGCAGCAGCAGGGAGGCAGTTCAGATAAAGGACACACACTAAGCCTGTAGTATTTCAGAGAACCGTTCCTTCTATGGAAGTCACTTACCCCAACTCTGGCAGCTGGGGGGGGAAATATCAGGCAGCAAAATGACCAAATAAGATCCAAAGGCTTTCAAGGAGTACAGACAAGGCCTAAGTGTGGTGTGTGGTGAGTAGAAAGGGGCAGGACACAGGGCAGGGTCTGATCCCTGACTCTTGTCTGCCTAGCAGTGATCCCCAGATCCACCCCTCCTTGGGCTCCGTGGTTAGGTAAAAGTTATCACTGGCTAAAAGGGTGCCACATCCGCATGAATGAAGATGTAATCCCGGCCCCCTTAGTGTGATAAAGCTGCATGAAGTCATCCATACTCGTGCCCTGAGGTCCGAGGCAGTTAAGGCAGTAGGCATATGCGTGAACTGCTTCCTGGGCCTTAACCTGGTAGCACTTCCTAAACCAAGCTCAATACATCCCCGGTCCCCGCCCTCTGCTGTAGAAGCGAATAGCAGTATTAATCCCTCAGCCTGGTACATAGGGGTCTTCTGATTTGGGGTACTGACCAATGAAGAGGCGCTCAGTGAGTCTGCCGTCTATTTATTTGTTAAACATTTCACTTGGAAATAATTTCAAATGTACAGACAAAGGACTAATTTACACAACAGCCATGCAATCTTTACCTACATGCATTTTTCCTTACACAGGCTCACACACTCTCCTACATTAACACTTGACACCCACTCATACACGTACACACACACACACACACACACACACACACACACACACACACACACTGTCCTTTATAGGGCTTGGTGTGATGCTCTGTTTGAAAAACAACAGGGTACTATGCAGAGGAGGATGTGTTACGAGAAAGCAAAGGAGACCTTGCTGCCTGGTGATCGGTCCTGGCTCTGTTCCCACCCTGCCTCCCATGCAAACAGAGAGCTCAGAAGAGGTGAACTAGCACTAAGACAGGGCCCAGAAAACCTACAGACGAGTTATGTAAGGTTGCTGGTCACAAGTTGGTTGTTTTTTTTTGTTTTTTTTTTTTTGGTAATAATGAAACCCAGGAGAAAAAACCCACAGTGACAAAGGACATATAGGAACCATGGAAACAGCATTATTATACAGTATTTGTTATGTGGAGATTTTAGTTCACGAGGTTGGGAGGTGACTGGGAAAGGTTCTAGAAAAGCATATGGACACTAGACTATCGCAGGTTACGTGCAAACTGGGAGTGGTGGTGCAGACCTGTAATCCCTGCGCTCTGGGAAGCTGAAGCAGAAGGAAGCCCAAGTCTCAGCCCAGCCTCCGTAGCTTAGCAACACCCTACCTCAAAATTAAAATTTTTGGGGGGCGGGGGGCTGGAGACTTGACTCAGTGGTTCCAGCACCTGCCTCGCAAGCACAAGGTCCCTGGTTCAATCCTCGGTAACCACATACAACAATACTGGGCATGGTACGCCCACTGGCAATCAGTACCTCATACCACAGATGCTGGGCTTGGTGGCTCAAGCCTGTAATCCCAGCACTCAGGAGGCAGAGACAGGAGGATTGCTGAGTTCAAGGCTTGCCTGGGCTACATAGTGAGCTCAGGGCCAGCCTGAACTACAAAGCGAGACACTGTCTCAAAAAAAAATAAAAATAAAAATGGGCCAGAGATTTAGCTCCATGGTTCCGGCGCCTGCCTTGCAAGCGCAAGGTCCTGAGTTCAATCCCCAGTAACCACATACAATGCTGAGCGTGGAGACTCACACCCACCAACAATCAATACCGCATACCACAGTGCCGGGCATGGTGGCTCACGCCTGTAATCCCAGCACATGGGAGGCAGAGACAGGAGGATTGCTGAGTTCGAGGCTTGCCTGGGCTACATAGTGAGTTCAGGGCCAGCCAGAACTACAAAGCTAAACCCTGTCTCAAAAAAAAATAAAAATAAATAAGAATAAAAGGGCTGGGGCCGGAGGGTTAGCTCAGTGGTTCTGGCGCCTGCCTCGCAAGCGCAAGGTCCTGAGTTCGATCCCAGGTAACCACATATAATGCTGAGCGTGGAGACTCACGCCCACCAGCAATCAATACCACATACCACAGTGCCGGGTGTGGTGGCTCA
>PVIC010045304.1:0-14678 GCA_004025085.1 Thryonomys swinderianus
AAAAAAAAAAAAAAAAAAAAAAAAAATTCAGAATGTGAGATTTTGCTGGGGACAAAATACTTTCGCTTATCAAGAAATGTTTGCCTGGGCCGGAGGGTTAGCTCAGTGGTTCCAGCGCCTGCCTCGCAAGCGCAAGGTCCTGAGTTCAATCCCAGGTAACCACATATAATGCTGGGCATGGAGACTCACCCACCAACAATCAACACCGCATACCACAATGCCGGACGTGGTGGCTCACGCCTGTAATCCCAGCACTCAGGAGGCAGGGACAGGAGGATTGCTGAGTTTGCGGTGGCTTGCCTGGGCACCATAGTGAGCTCAGGGCCAGCCTGAACTACAAAGCGAGACCCTGTCTCAAAAGCAAAAAAAAAAAAAAAAGAAATGTTTGCCAGAGAGAAGCAACGCCTGTTCCCATGGGCTGACATCTCAAAGCAGATTTGGGATGGTAGGTCCTGGGCTTAAGTGGCAGACTGAAGAAGGGGTTCTCAGTGCATGTAGAGCAGGTTAGGGGGTCTTCAAGGACAGCTCCACTCTGTTTAAGTGGGAGTTCTTGGGTACACTTTGATGTTTCTACCTCTCCCTGCTGCCTAAATTTACTTTTTTTTTTTTTTTTTCAGAATGAGTCTTACTATGTAGTCAGGCTGGTCTTGAACTCACTATGTAGTCCAAATCAGCTCTGAACTCATAGTAACCCTCCTGCCTAAGCCTCTTGGGTGCTAGGATTACAGGTGTGCGCTACCACACTTGGTTTAAAATTATCTTTTGTAGCCAGGCGTGGTGGCTCACACCTGTAATCCCAGCGCTCAGGAGGCAGAGACAGGAGGATTGCTGAGTTCGAGGCTTGCCTGAACATAGTGAGCTGAGGGCCAGCCTGAACTACAAAGCAAGACCCTGTCTCAAAAAAACAAAAAAAACAAAACAAAACAAAATTATCTTTTGTACTGAAAAGAAGACTTCTTTTCTCAAGGGCTATCAGAAAAATGGTAGCCAAAATTTTGTGAGTGCCCAGAGGTTTAAAAACATCATCTGAGGGAGCGCTCAGGGTGATCCTGCAAGAGTGTGACAGTTCTTGTCCCTTCTACCCCACTTTTCCAGACCTGAGAGGCCACCCAGACAGCTAGAGGGGGTAAGAGTCACACTTAAATTGCCTTCCTCTTTCTGGCTAAGTGGTTGAGAGCATGAATTTTAAACTTTTCTCTTCTTTGCCATCTAAAAACATTCTGATTTAAAGTACACAGCCTTCCCCAAGAAATCAGCCATGAAAGGTGACAGAGAACTGGCTGTGGCATTGCACACGTATAATTTCAAGCCCAGATCTGGGGGCCTGAGAGAAATCCCAGATTTGAACCTCACCTGGGCAACTCAGTGAGACCCTTTCTCAAAATTTAAAATAAGAGGGGGGACTGGTTTTGACTCCCGGTAGAGGGGATGGGACTATGGAGAACTCGGTGGGCGGAGTAGAAAGTAAACCCTAGGTCAAGGGGGACACTTTGACGTCACAGTTGGCACTGGCTGGGCACCAGGGTCGGGGCCCTATTTGGGGTCGTTGTAGACTCCAGCAGGGACCGGTCACCAGCCAAGCAGTGCCACTCGAGCCAAAGGAGGCTGAGACAGGCAGAAGGACACGCGCAAGACCCAACCAGAGGACCTGATGCTGTTTGGCCTGGACAATTCTTGCCGCTTCCCACCTCGCTTCAGTTCTCAATTTGTTATTTCTCCAGTGAAGATGCAAATCGTTTGTGATGCTATTTCCCCAAACACAGCCACAGAATCTGTTTATCTTGAGCCACAGCATCTTTCTTACCTGAGCTGGAGGCTCCTCACGCCTCCCCCTGGTGTGGCACTTGAGTTCTCTGTTTCGTTGCTTTTTGACTCAGAACTGGTCCCAAAGTGGCCAGAAACTCAGAGAAAGCTGCAGGCAGCTGCTGCCATGGACAGCACGGGTGCTGGGAAGCTTGTCACAGGGCCAGACATCCTTTTAATCTAGAAACAAAGAACTTCAGACTTATTTTAAGGTTCAATGCTAACTTCCTAAAAAGGAACTCTGCAGAAAAGCAACACCCAGGAATCCACCGAGGAATGTTTTTATCACTTGGTGGAGGACAAAACAAGTCTTTATAGAGATGCACACTTTCTGAACTGCTTCAGAACAGAATGGGAAACGCAGCCAGGGTGCGGGGGGGGCTCTGAAAACTGGAAGCGGCTGGGAGTCTTTTGTCTCCCAGGGTGGGAGTTAATGGGACTTTGTTTGGCTGCAGAAAGGCTCTGAGGAGAAAGTTGGGGCTTTCAGGCTAATTATTTGGATGGCAGGGAAGGGGAGGAAGCAGGTGAGGCCTGAAATGAAAGTGGGAGACTGGGCAGGGGGCTAGGAATCTCCACTTCCTCATCACCCTGGATGCTGAGGGCCAGAGTGGGCCCAGTCTACGCCTTGTGCCCCCTGGTTGCAGGTGACAGGACAGGATTCCTCTCATGTCGGCCTAAAGCCTGGTACCAGCGTATGGATTAATTCACATAGGATGTAGTATTACCCTCCCCACAAGCCAGCCACCTAGAGTTGAGTTTTGCCACTTGTGCTGGGACCTGGACTAACACCCTGAAGTTCAAGCTTGTCTGCCTTCTCTCCCTGTGCTGGTCTCTGTTCTAGGTTCCCAAGCTAATCTTGTCCCTTTAAGGCCACTGTACACATGGCTTATGCTGTTGGAGAGAGCACATCTGCAAATTCATCTCCAAGAGGAAGCACGCTCAGGATAGGAAAGAGTCAGCATTCATCGAAACTGTGACAATTGATCACAAGAACTTCTGCCCTCAGGATCCCAAGGCAGATACATGAGGCTCAAACAAAGGAGACAGCAACAGAGACAAAGCCTGCATTGCCAGCCATGGAAGTGATAAGTAAATTTCCCAGTAGACACTGGGCCTGTGAGCTTCTGGGACCTGTGCCATGGGCAGGGCACATCCACCCTCCTCTACCCCAGCAGCCTCTCCCCTTGCACCCTGTTGCCAGGCGCCGCATGCCCTGTGAGGCTCCTCTCCCACCCTGTTGAGCCCCCACCCGTCCCATCTGAGTAACATTCTCTTTGAAGAACTTGTGACATTTAATTAGGATATCAAGACATGCTGTCAGGGACCTTCCCTGGGTATTGCACAGCCACATGACCCGCCCTCCTGCTGTGTGGGACAGTGAATGTGTGAGAGGAGAAGGTTGACCATGCCCAGCCCAGAGGCACCAGCTCCCCGAACCCTCCCTGACCGTCCCATGGCCATCCCCCTCTCCTCATTTGAACACGGGGATTGTTTTCCACTCCAAACACCAAGTGAGTCACCCAAATGTCCAGTGGCCTCCCAGTAGCTAAGCCTCGGGCACTGTTGTCACTCAGAGGATGGAGAACGGGCTGGTGGCCTCCCTGGGTGCTTCCTGCAGTCCCAAGACAACCTCACCCCTGCTTTCTTGTCTCCAAAGAGGACATGGAGGCTGAGGCCAAGAGAAGGATCTTCTTCCCTCCTGAGGGGCATGGGGCTTGGGAGAAGGACGCTGGGCGCAGAGGCACCCTACTGGGCCAGCCAACCACAGTCCATGCCATGACCAGTGACTGCCCACATCCTGTGCTTTTTTCACTGAGGAAGCTTCCTGCTGAAGGTGACCACTGCCACCCTGGCCATGTCCAGACCTCACAAGCTCTTTACTTGTGGAGGGTAAACCCAGTAAACCTGGGGTCACAGGGGGAACTTTGATGCCATAGCTGAGGCTGGCCAGGCCCCAGGGTCAGAGCCCTGTTTGGGCTTGTTGTGGACTCCAGCAAGGACAGGTCACCAGCCAAGCAGTGCCACTTGAGCTCCGAGAAGGCTGGGACAGGCAGAAGGTTACGCACAAGACCCAACCAGAGGACCTGATGCTGTTCAGCTGGGATGATTCTGGCCACTTCCCACCTCGCTTCAGTGTTTACTTCACATGTTTACTTGACGGGGTCAAGGGGACTTGCCCTTGGGGTGGCTCCTTCCTGGGGAGGCCCCAGACTCGTGGAGTGGCAGAGGACACTGGTGCTGGAGCGTGTGCCTGGCCTGGAGCTCACCGGCTCGCTGGAACCCCTGGGGCCTCCTTGGGGACCCAGGGTAGCCACACATGGTTCAAACTGGTTGTCCAAAGCAAGAGCTTTGTGGACTGAGGCAGAGCCACGCAGGCAGAGCAAAGCAGCAATTCCACTCAGGGCTGGCCGTGCTATTTTCCCCAACCTTTTACCCACTGGCTTTCCTATGGGACCCCTAAAGGCTGAGTCGAGGAGACAGGAAGGACAGCAGAGTCCAGGGAGCGGGTCTGGTATACACTTCCAAAGACTGGGAAGCTCAAGAGTCTGCAGCAAGGTGAAATAGGTAAAATGCTTGAAAGACATAGGCAAAGCCCAGGGGATTCTGGACAGAGCCCCAGTGGCACAGAAAATAACACCAAGAATGAACAAATGGGGGACTGGAGATTTAGCTCAGTGGTTCCAGCGCCTGCCTTGCAAGCGCAAGGTCCTGAATTCCATCCGGTAACCACGTACAACAATGCCAGGTGTGGTGGCTCACGCCTGTAATCCCAGCATTTGGGAGGCAGAGACAGGAGGATTGCTGAGTTCGAGGTTTGCCTGGGCTACATAGTGAGCTCAGGCCAGACTGAACTACTAAGTGAGACCCTGTCTCAAAAAAAAAAAAAAAAGAATGAACAAATGGGATTATGTCCTATTAAAAAGTTTCTGCACAGGAAAGGAAACAGGTAACAAAGTAACCAGACAACCTACAGAATGGGGGAAGAGATTTCCCAGCTAGTCCTCAGACTGAGAACTAATATTTAGAATACATAAAGAACTAAAAAAAAAAAAAAAAAAGATCTCCTAAAATAAAAGATCCAATTGAGAAATGAGCAACTGAAATCAACAGACACAGTACAAAGAGCTGTAAAGACATTTTAAAAATACTCAACATCTCTAGCCACCAGAAGAATGTAAATTACAACAATCCTGAGAGATTCTACCTTACTCCAGAAAGAATAGCTATCACAAAGAGATCAAATAATCCCTGTGGGGAAAAAGAAACCATTTCACACTGAATGTAAACTAGTACAATCACTATGGAAATCAGTATGGAGATTCCTCAAAAACTAAAGATAGACATTCTGTTCAATCCAACTAGTCCCCTTCTAAGTATCTTCCCCCAAGAGTCAAAGATGCTGCATTATAGTGATCCACACATGTTTACAGCAGCAAAATCTGTAACAGCTGACTGTCAGAAGCAGCCTATACATTCATCACCAGATGAATGGGTAAAGCAAGGGTGGTGATTTATAAACAGTGGAGTACTACTCTGCCATTAAGAAGGATACCCTCGAGCTGGGGATTTAGTTCAGTGCACTGCACCCACTTTGGAAGCATAAGGGCCCGAGTTCAATCACAGTACCAGAAGAAAAAAAAAAGGATAAATTTACGTCATTTGTATGAAAATATACGTACCTCCTTAATAATATTAAGTAAAATAAACTGAACACACACAAGCTTAAACATTACATGGTTTTCATATATGAGAAACCCAAAATATAATTAAATTAAAGAGCAAAATAAAAGACAGACAATAGGAACCAGGGAAATATTTTATAAATGACAAGAGGTTCAAGAGATGGAGTGGGGGAGAGAGGAGAGGAAGAAAAAGTGAAAGGAAAGAAGATGTGTTATGCGTATGTATCAACTCCTCCCTGTGAATGTAATCATTTTGTGCTGCAAACGTGCACTGATAAAAAATTTTTTAAAAATTTTAGAAAAGACTACTCAGGAGATATTGCTGTCTACTTTTTTTTTTTTTTCAGTACTAGAGACTGAAACCAGGACCTTTGTACTGAGCTACATCACCAGCCAGCCCTTTTTAAATTGCTGAGTTGTCCAGGTTGGACTTGAACTTGTAATCCTCCTGCCTCAGGCTCTGAGAGAGCTTGGACTGCAGGAGTGTGCTGCTTCCTCTTTCTAAGGCGAAAAGCAGGGCTAAAGGTCATCCTGCAACCTGGGCAGGAGTGAAAAGGAAAGGGAAAGTTGCAGGGGAGAAACAGAGGAAAAGAGGAGGACAGGACTTGGGCACCAGAGCACCTGCCGCAGTCCCCTAACGCGTGACATGCTGGGACCCGGAGACATCAGCACAGCTGTCAAAGCGCACACATCAGAATTCTCATCTCTGTGTAGCTGGTGGGCGCGTGACCTTCCTGGTGTCGATGAGAATGGGAAAACTGCGTCCTGGCTCTGTCATTCCAGGCTGTGGCTTCATGCCAGCCAGGTGCACACATAGGAAAGACTGCAAAGTCGGGGTCTCTTGTTCTCCTGGGCCAAGCCCACGAGCAGAAGGTGCCATGGGACATGGGCAGTGGGCTGTCACGCCCATTGCTCTAACCCAAGTGCACTTCCTGCCTTGAGCTGTGCTCTAAGGTCCCGCCCCTCACAGTCTGCACCCACATTTATCAACAGGGCGCCCTGCCAGCCTGCAGCCTTGCAGTCCTGACACCATTCTTAGGGGTGTCCTGGCCCAGTTTAATGCAAGGCAAAGGTTGTTCTGAGATTTGTAATGATTTCTTCACAAGGTGCAGCTTCTATTTACTATTTCTCTTGTCCCCACAGTAAGAAAAACAAGAGTCAAGGCTGCTTTTCTCCAGGAATAGTGCCTGGGCTCCGGTCCGCCTACAGGGACTCTGCTCCCTGTCACCTTTGATATGTCTCATTCAAAAACACTAACATGGTCCACTCACCCACAGAAGCAGCTCCTGGGCATGGGTCCCGGCTCAGCTTTTCCTCTATGACCGCTGTCCTGTCTGGGTGTCCCGGCCCAAGCCCACGTGCCTTCCGCTGGATCCTCAGCTCTGTCCCAGAGAGCCACAGCTGGTGTCCGTCCTCTTCCGGCGAAGCCTGCCCCGGGGAACATTCCTGACCTTCAGACCTGCCTGGCCCTTGGCTGGCCTGGTGCCTGGTCGGACTGGCACTTCCTGGCTGGGTGTTTACCTGCCTGGCCCCCACATACCTGGCCAGAGGTCACACAGCGGGTACTATACTTCCAAGTGGGGC
Organism: Thryonomys swinderianus; assembly: GCA_004025085.1. Classification (NCBI taxonomy): domain Eukaryota; kingdom Metazoa; phylum Chordata; class Mammalia; order Rodentia; family Thryonomyidae; genus Thryonomys; species Thryonomys swinderianus. The sequence goes on from PVIC010045304.1 coordinate 7,071, forward strand.
AGGGAATGTATGGAATGGCCCCCTGGTGCAAGGTCACATGATTGACTAGGGACACTTGGCCCTAGACACACCCCACCATTATACATAGATAAACTTTAGTAGGCAGTCAGGGCTGCGTCCTCAAGGGATTCAGTGGAAAAGATGAAAACACATCACAGCTGTGACCAGAGGTGCATCTGAAGAAGGCCTGGTCTCCAGGGGAGACAACGGCCGGGCCTACCAGCCTCCCTAGACACAAACAGCAACTTGAAATTTTATTGTCATTAATGCCACCCAGGCAGTTATGTTCAGAGAGGCATCATGGATGACCAGAACCAGAGAACCCATCCTTCTGCCCTTTCCACCCCTTTCTGAGAAGTTTTAGATAAAATAAAGTTAGTGACGCTTGATGTGTACCTGGCTCCTTCCCTTGTTTCCCTACTGGATCGACATTAGCTGAGCAGCTATGCTTGTGATCCTATTACAGGCAGTTGAGTTAGGTAGAAATATGGGCTGTCAGGCAGGGCTGGGCCCTGGAGGGAGTCGATGCAGAGGAGAACGCATTACAGCTGTGGCGGGGGAGGGACATCTGTTAGAGGCCAGGCCTCAAGATAAAGACAAAATGACCAGGCCTACCTGCCTCCCCAAAAGATAGAATCAGAGGTGTCACCTGGCCCAGTAAAGTCTAGGCAGAGATCAGCCACACAGATGGGCAGCCAAGGCTTCGGGATCTGTCCTTTTCCTGAAAAGGTCCTTGCTGGGCATCATGGTCCATGCCTAGAATCTCAGCAGAAGGATCACGAGTTCAAGGCCAGCCTGTGCTACAGAGTGAGTTCAAGGCCAGCCTGAACTATGTAGAGGGACCCTGTCTCTTTCCACGTACACTTGCTACACGACCTGCTTCCCCGTTGGATCAATGTTACTTACCTATGTAGCTGTACTTATGGGTCAACTATAGTTTTGTCCTGTGTTGTACCCACCTCGTGATTTTGCTCCATAAGACTTCAGCAGTGCAGCAGGGTCAGTATTAACCCACTGGCTCTTCCCCTGTCCATCAGGAGCTGTCCCTCTCTCAATACATATTCCTTATTCTTAACCTCCATTGTTCTTTAGACTTCATCCTTCGATTTGGGGGGACACACATAGTGTATCTGACATTTCACAGGGTGGGAAGTGGTGGAATGAATGTCCACTAGGCTCACACACCTTACTTTCTTGGTATCTTCATCTGTTGGCAGGCACTAGGCTTACCCCATAACTTGTTTCCTGTGCACAGTGCACCAGGGAATTAAAGACAGGAACGTCTTTACTGCTGGAAACATTTTTTTGTATACTGACTTCAGTCCCTTCAGCTGTGTGTCCGGGGCATGGCAGAGTTGGATCAAATGGTAGGCTTATTTATTTTTTTATTTTATCCAGTTCTGGGAATTGTACCTAAAGCTTTCTCTATACCTCCAGTCCCTTTTTTGTATTTTTGCTTTGAGGCAGGTCTCACTGCATTGTCCAGGGCAGGCTTGAACATGTGATCCTCCTGCCTCCACCTCTCAGAGCCCTGGGATTAGAGGCTGCATCTTATTTGTTGCCTTGTGCGGAACCCTGTTCCGTCATTATTGACATTACAATTGCTAATAGCTTCCTTCTACGGAGAGCTTGCCACCTCACAGGCACTGGGGTGAGTGTTAGTCTCTGTCATCCTGTGTGATTACTGTGAGAGGAGAATCGTGCCCATGTAAGGAAATACAGGCCTCAGACACTATTTGTCTTGCCCAAACCTGCATAGCTAAAAAGTTGGGGGTCTAGAATTCAAGCTCAAGTCAAGTAGTACCAAACCCTGCACTCTTAACCACTACCATTATTGGCTAAGCTTAATAGCCACAATGCCTGTCTTTATAGAAAAGGGAAGTGAGGCAGGGTGGTGTTGCATGCCTATAATCCCAGCACTTGGGAGGTTGAGGAAGGAGATTCAAAAGTTTGAGCTCAGCCTGGGCGACTTAACAATTTAATAGGACCTTGTCCCAGAATTGTATATGTACAAAGGGCTGGGGATGTAGCTCAGTCCAAAGACCCTGGTTCCATCCTAGGACCTGGGGTGGGGTGGGGGGGTGGACATTCTCCAGGGGCCAGTGTTTAGCTCTCTGTTTCTCGCACCTCAGTAATCCTAAGGCATGAGCAACAAGCCCCTATAATCTCAATTCTGGGGGCAGGGATTTGGGCCAGCTTGGGCAGACATCCTGCTCAGGGTTTCTCTAGGGCTGCAATTAAGGTGACCTCGGGATAGAAGCTCCTGTGGTCATTGTCAGAACTAAGATCTTGGAGGCTACCAGCCTGTGAGCCTCAGGGCCCACTGGCTATGGCAGCAGGCTTCATGGGAGTCTTGAACCTCCCCATCCCCCCATTGCTGGTCTGAGCTCTGTTGGGTAGAAGGAGGCCAGGAGGTGCCGCCCACTTATATAAGCAGGGAGTGCACAAGGGCATGGGCAGGAGGTGGGGATGGCCGAGGGCCATGTTGAAAAGCTGTCTGCTGCAGCCATGGCTGATGGATTGGCATAGAATGCCATCTTCGTTTTTGCCTCTGAGAGCCATGTAGAAGTAGTGTGTCATCCACTAACTGTGTATCCTTCACTCTTTCCATCCATACATCTGTGTAGCCATCCTGTGTCCCTTCTTTCCTTCCTTCTTTCCTCCTATCCATCAATGCCTTCATTCATTTCTTATTTTTTGAGACAGAGTTTCACTCCATCAGACATGCTGGCCTTGAACTCACTGTGTAGCCCAGGCTGGTCTCAAACTTGAAGCAATCTCCATGCCTCAGCCTCCAACTGCTGAGATTACAGGCTTGTATCACCATGCCTGATTCCTTTATTCATTCAACAAACACTTGAGCAGACCACACATTAGCTCAGAAGATACCAGAGTAAACACAATCATTCCCTCTGCTGCCTCACTGCCCACTGCCATCAAGGGCTCTCAGTGAAGCCCCACAGAGGTGGGGCTGGGGAGGTGTCCTTGGGTGCTGCCCCCCAGGAATGCCACCTTTCTTCTGTCACATTTTGGAAAGCCATGCTCTTCCACTCACTCTTTTCATGTCTCACTCATTTAAAAACATTTTGAGTATTTTGAGCTCTTCTTAAATGCAAAGAATCTTGGTGTCATAGACAGCTAAATTAGCTAGAAATGTTATGGGTAGTCTGATAGGGCTAGGCCCTGAGTGTGTTGGTGCAGAGAAGGAGAACACAGCACAGCTGTTGAAGGCTAGGCCCCAAGATAAGGACAGAATGTCCAGGCCTACCCGGCTCCTCAAGGGATAGGAAATCTCTTGAAGACTATACTATAATTAGTATCACCTAGCCCATCTACTTTAGTCTATAACTAAAGTCCAGAGAGACATTATTCACCCAAATGGGTGACCAAGACCTCTTAGTCAATCCCCTCCTGAAAAGGTCCTTCCTTTCCCATGTGCACTTGCCACATGACCTGCCTTCCCATTGAATCAATATTATCTAACCGGCTAGACTTAGAGTCTTCTTGGTCAATAATAGTGTTGTATCACCCTGTAGCCACCTCTTGATTTTGCTCTATAGAACTTCCTTTGAGAAGTGGGCTTGTTAGCAGCCCACTTTTGGGTCCCCTCCTGTCTCTTGGGAGCTATCTCTCTTGAAAAAGTATTTTCCTACTTTTAATCTTCATTGTTGCTTAGAACTCATTCTTCAGTTTTGGGGAACATGAATTTGGTGTATCTGACATCTAGCAGGTTGAGAGTTACATTTGTCCCCCTGCCCCCTGTATCATTTGGAGGTTCTGTCCGGATAATTGAAAGGAGATAAGAGTTGCCTTTTTTATGGATTCCAGATAGTGACTCATTTAGTTAATCAGAAATTGCCATCCTTGTTTGTCAGTTTATGCCTTGAAATTTTACACTTCGCCTTTTTTTATATACTGTTTTTGTTAAAATGATGGTAAATGTAAGTTGAGAATGTGGGGAAACTATGATGTTTCTTTGATGGGATATTTTACTTTTGCTGGCAAGGCCTTGTATTAGTATTGTGTATGCAGTGCATTTGGATTTACTAGTTGCTGAATTTATTGGTGCTCCTTGCTTGACCTGTTGAACTTGTTTTCGCCTTTGTGATTTTGTCATCCTATCTTTTAGCCAGAAGCGCTAGAGAAAAGTAATGTCAGAGAGTCCCCTAGTGGACTTTGATACTAACCAAGATGTGAATTTTTTGAAATTCTGTAAAATGGGTCTTTTCTATGAAATCTAATTTATATTTAGGAAATATACATGCCCGTTAATAAATCACAGGTTGTTAATTGCCAGTTAAAGGGCAATAGGCTGGCACCTGTTCTGTTCTTAATACTTAAGGGACAGATTTCACTGAGATAGTCTGGCCCAATCCCCCTCTGTACAATAGAGGAGATTGTCGGGCCTATTCTGCCTCAGCTTCCTTTTGGCTCTGATCTTCCACCAGTGAGGAGGAAATCTTAGCTCTTGAGATACCCCACTTTCATCTTTCCATGCTGAGGATGATGACTCTGGGCAAATTGTCTCAGTAACTCACCATGATCATGAGAAGGAAAAATTTCCTTTTTCTGATCTCATTTCTGATCTTTTCTGTGACTTATCCTTTCCTCTTTTTTTGGGGGGGGGGATGTTTCTGCTCAAGATTAAGGAGAGAGGAACTCTGAACTATCTCCACCTTTCCCTCCAAGCCAATAATTAAGAGCTTTTAAACTGAGCCCATAGAAAATGAGCATTGCTAACACTAAAGACAAGGCAGTAATCTTAGACTAAGAACATACAAACTCTCTGGGTCACATCTACATTTTCCATCCAGAAGCAGCCAGAACAGCCATTGCCCCCTCTCTCTCACAACAGTTCAGGTACCTCTTCAGATGGGGGATATTATAGGCAGCTAAGTTAGCTAGAAATATTCTAGGCTGGGCCCTCAAGGGAGTCAGTGCAGAGGAGGACGACACATTACACCTGTGAATGGAGCTACATCCACTTAAGGCCAGGCCTCAAAGGAAGGACAGAATAGCCAGCGCTATATACCCCTCAAGGGATAAGATAACTGATATCACCTGGCCCAATAAAGTCTAGATCGACATCAGTCACCCAACTGACCAGGACCTCCTGATCCATCCCTTTCTGAAAAGGACCTTGTCTTTCACGAACACTTGATACATGACCCACTTCCCCACTGGGTCAATGTTACCTAAGTAGCTATACTTATAATAATATTGGTGGATCATAGTTTTGTCCCACCTCACACCCACCTCTTTATTTTGCTCTATAAAACTTCCTTTGAGAAGTGGGCTTGTTAGCAACCCACTTTTGGGTCCCCTCCTGTCTCTCGGGAGCTGTCTCTCTCAATAAATATTTCCTTCCCTTATTTCCTTTGTCCCTTAGAACTCATTCTTTGATTTTGCGGAACACAAATGTGGCATACCTGACATATAGCCAGTTGGGAGTTACACTCACTCCCCTATGTCAGTGGCACCTGGTGTGTGCACATGTGCGTGTGCACGTGTGTGTGTGTGCAGGACTAAGGCTGGGAGCCAGAGACCCAGTGCCCAGCTCAGAGTTCTGCCTGTGATCACCACCTTTGGGTGTCTGGTAGAGGGACTGGGGCAGAGCAGGAACCACTCCCCTCTCCTGGGCAACCAGGTAGCAAGCGCCATGGGATCGGGCAGGGTAGGGAGTGGAGGGCAACCCAAGGCCCAGACTCACATCCGGACGGGGTTGGTGTTTATCGGTCCCCAGTGCAATGTCTTGTGAATCAGAATTAAAACAGCCTCTCACTGGGAGACCTTGCATTTCATGCTTGTACTGGGCATCGAGGATGTGTGGGACTGTGCTAGCCCAGGGGGTTCCATTGGGAGCATTTCTGAAAGGAATCTAACTCCACTCCATCTCACTGCCTCAGAATAGGCCCCAACATCTCCCACCCAACAATCACAGTGGTCTAGGAGAAATATAACTCCCAACCTGCTAGACATCAGATGTGTCAAGTTTATGCCCCCAAATATCTAAGAATAAGTTCCAAGGGACATCAGAGGTTAAGAGGAGTAGCAAAGGTTTATTGAGAGACAGGAAGCCCTCAAGTGGGTGGCCACAGAGGCCCTTTGTCAGCGATAATTTAAACAGCAAAATCATAATGTGGGCACAACATGGGTTGAACTATAATTGATCTGTAGGATGACCAGGATAGCTCTTAGCTAACAATGACTCAGTAGGGAAGTAAGGCACACAGCAAACATCCACAGAAAGGACAAAGGCATTATGGGAAGGGACAGCTCCAGATGCTCTGATCCCCACATGGGCCACTGAAACCTATCTGGACCCACTGGACCAGGCGGTGCCAGTTACCGCATCATCTTGTCACTGCTTACCCCTTAGCAGGTGTGGAGGCCTGGCCACAGTGTCTGCATCCTGAGCCGGACCCTTCCAGACGTGCCTCAGCCATAGCTCTGATGTCTGTACCTTTGTGCTGACCTCTTGGGGAGCCCAGTCTCTCTCTGACTGAATATTAACTTCTGACTAAACTGCCTACCATAGCCCCATGGTTTGGGTAGGTTTCCAGACTGTAGTCTCACCTGGTTGCCAACTCTTCCCAGCCTTCCTTGCCTCCCCACCCACCCCACTCAGGATCCATGTGGATCTGTGACACCAGCTTGATCTTGTCACTTTCTCACTCAGAAACATTTTACGTAACCTCTATAACAGTTTCATGACTATCCTTCCAGAAATGTTCTCTCCATGCATAGCCCATCTCCTCTCCCCCTGGCTATCTCTCTGTCTGTCTGTCTGTCTCTGTCTTGGGTATTGTTGGGGTCTTTTAGCCAGTTCTCCACTGAGAATCAAGAACAAATAGCCCAGGTGAATGATTTAAAAGTTTTGAGTTTGGGGCCGGAGATTTAGCTCAGTGGTTCTGGCGCCTGCTTTGCAAGCGCAAGGTCCTGAGTTTGATCCCCAGTAACCACATACAGTGCTGGGCGTGGTGACTCACACCCACCAGCAATCAATACTATATACCACAGTGCTGGCAGGGCATGGTGGCTCATGCTTGTAATCCCAGCACTTGGGAGGCAGAGACAGGAGGATTGCTGAGGTCGAGGCTTGCCTGGGCTACATAATGAGCTCAGGACCAGCCTGAACTATGAAGCGAGACCCTGTCTCAAAAAAATAAAAAGTTTAGAGTTTGGCCAGAAGGAAAGACTTGGTAAATGTGGGGCCTACGAAGATGGAGCAGAGGAGAGTTTGGTGGCTAAAATTTTTGCATTAAAAGAAGCTTAGTACTTTGGAACCTGACGATAGAACTAGCGGGACTCCAAGGTTCAAAACTGCAGAAAATGTTACTTTGCCAGTACCATGCAGTTTTTTATCACAGCAGCTTTATAGTAGAGTTTTAAATTGGGAATTGTAATATCCCCTGCCATGTCGTGGTTGCTTAGAATTGTTTTTGCTATTCTAGGTTTCTTGTGGTTCCAGATGAATTTTTGTATTATTTTCTCTAGCTCTGTGAAGTATACCGTTGGAATTTCAATTGGAATTGCATTGAATCTATATAGTAGCTGTGGGAGTATAGCCATTTTGACGATGTTGGTTCTCCCGACCCAGGAACAAGG
>PVIC010045305.1:0-14678 GCA_004025085.1 Thryonomys swinderianus
AAGAATTTGGGTTATGACCTAAATTTTAATGTTATTTATTTATGTTTGTTTTAGTATGAGGGATAGAACTTGTGACATTGTGCTTGTGAGGTAGGCACTGCAATCACTGAGCTAAATCCCTGGGCCCTCTTTTTGAAGTTTGATATTTTGCCAAATTATTTTCCCTCTAAAGTATTGTTTGGCTTATGTGATTTCAATACTTTCTATTCTTTATAATAAAGTGAAGTTACTTATCTTTCACCTGATCTGACACTGGTATGGATGTTGATAATCTTTAAAATGTTATTTAACTAGTTTATATTCAGTGTCTTTCTTTTTTGTCATCATTTAATTAGTTAAGCTCCTCTCTAACTAAGGAGTTACAGTATATCCTTCAAGCCTACTTTCCCCATTCTGTCAAAGGTGGAAGTACGGCAGAATTCATGAGCTTTCTTGCAACACAGCTCATCTGCTCATGATGATTAAGAGATTGCTCTACAGTTGAAATTGCTGTCTGTTTCCCAGGAGTGATAGCTCCTTACAATTTCATGTTTAAATATTTTTCTGAGAAAGAGAGATTGAATGCCTGAGATTGATTAAACATATAAAATATGTGCTGCTCTGCCTCAGGAATATGAAAGAACTCTTGAATAATACAGACTACTGCCCAACCTTTTCAGAATGCAGTTTCACCAAGCTCTTACTCAACTCTTCAGGATAACTTCATGAAGTCACTCCCCTCTCTAAGCCTCAGTGTACCCACCTGAAACATGGAGTGGATGAGAAATAGAGTCTAACCAAATGAGATCCCTGAAAGGATTTTCAAAATTGGATGTTTGCAGTGCCACTTTTTTGAGGGGAGGAGGTGCCCAGTTAGAATCTGAAATGATTTGAGCCAAGGATTTAGCTCAGTGGTCCTGGTGTCTGCCTCGCAAGCTCGAGATCCTGAGTTCAATCCTGGTACCACATACCACAATGCCAGGGATGGTGGCTCACGCCTGTAATTCCAGCACTCCGGAAGCAGAGACAGGAGTATTGCTAGAATTTGGGCTACATACTGAGCTAACGGCCAGCCTGAATTACAAAGTGAGACTCTTGTCTCAAAAAAAAAAAATCTGGAATGATTTGCAGCCCTCAAAACTTATGAAGATCATTAGGAAACAGAACCATAAGCTCCACAACAAAAAATGTCACCATCCCTTAACATCTTTTTCTTCTCTCCTCCCCTCTCTTTTCATCCATCCCTCCTCTTTCTGAATTATTTTGTCTTCTGGCATTAAGTCCTTTTATGGTTCCACTGATCCTCCAAACAAAAATCTAAACTTGGTATAGCAATAGCAGGAATGCTGGGCTGGGATGGTCTTCAGAGTTGGTCCAAATTGAAGGAAGAGACAAGTTTTTCTGTCCTTCACTGATAGTCACTAAATGCCGAGTGCACAGCTAGAGGCCATGAATTTAAGAGGAAGCAGTTCCTTTGGCTGAATACTCAGTACACAGAGAATGCTATGGAAGCCAGACATGTACATATTTGTGAAAGGAGAGGGGTACTTGGAATATGAGTGAAAAAACTCATTTGTCAGTGTGAGTTTATTATCTCACAGTGGGCAGCAGATGACCATCTTTTCCCCATACTTAGTTTCTCCATGCCTGTGAAAATTCATTTGCTTTAATTTTCTTTTCTCTTTCCTAATCAAAGTTTCCCCTGCTTGTGTCTCCTGAACCCTGCTCTCTTGAATGTGATAACATCCTGTGCCTTACATCTGACAGTAACCACAGCCTTTCTTTTTCACCTCCTTCATGGCTTTCACATTATGCACATGTCTGCCTTTACCCTGCTCCCAGGAACACTAGAATCCTGTCTGTGCATCACCTCACCTCTACTCAAACATGCAACAGGTACCTCTACCTTCATAATCCTGTGTGACTACCTGAGCTCTGCAAAAGACTTCCTCTGTAGTCCTCAGTTTCTCAGGTATGGGACAAACTGCCCCTACAGGGGCTTAGCTGAACACATGTGCTCATATTTTAAATATCGGATGAAGTATATAATACGTGATTATTTTCATTTAAAGTAGAAAGCAGAATCACATCTTTATATCACACGAGTGACAAAGTCCATCATTTCCAAAATTCATTTCAGATGGGGGAGAGAAGTATTAGATCTCAGCCACACCTGCTCTGCTCTAGAAGTTCCCTGCTCACTCTGCTCTTGCCTTTCACCAGGGACACTGTAGCTCTTGCCTTAGGACTGTTCTTGGGTTCCATCTCTGCTTAGAATTCACTGACCCATCAGTTGCATTTGGCAGCCACCTTTCTTCCAAGGTCTTTGTTTTGATACCAATGTAGGTATCAAATACCTTTTTGATACCATGGAGACTTGTGACCTCTCCTCATCCCACTGACATCCTAAATAAACACTCACCTCCTCTGCTCCATGTTGCCTGCTCCGCAAGTTTCTTTCTGATTCTTCCCAGTCCGTTGTCTGGATCCTGGGGACAATAAGCCTGTAAGGGGGAGAGCTGAGCTAGAGGATGGGAGGTGGGCTGGTCTTGCCCTCCTGGACGGTACTCAATTTGGCTTCCCATTGAAGTGCTGAGGTGTTTTACAAATAAGTGTCTGTGGCCCTTACCAGAGAGTCCCATTCCCATGGTCGGCCTGGGACCCAGCCTTAATAATATGAAAGTTAATTCTATTCTCTGTGCAGTACTGGGCATCCATACCATGTCTTGTGTTTCTAAGGGTTGAGATCAGCCTGTGATCCATGGAGGGATGCGGTGCATGGGTTTGGTTAGGTCTGGGACTTTGACCTGAAGGAAAACTCAGTGCAGCCTAGCTTCCCACTGCTGCTAGGTTTGGGGCCTTCACCAAGAGGGTACTTGCTGAAGAAGAGTCAAGGAAGTCTCTGATTGGGCCTCCTGTAGAAGTTTCATTTCACTGCATCCCCACCATCAATGCAATGAATAGCAGAGGACTCGTCTTTCCACATGGTGAGGTTGTCTTTTGTGAGTATGTTTGCATTACCTGAAAGCAATGTGTTCATTCTGAGCATTAAACAGTATGTTTTTTGATATTCAAGATTAACTTTTTTTTTTAAAGACTTCTGTTACATAAGGAAGAAGCCTGGAAGAGGAGGAAGAGAAAAAAAGTTCAGGAATGGCTGTTACTCAGGTAAATTGGTGATCCCATTTGACTATTCTGTGTCTCCCTTGTTTGTAAAGTGCTGGACACAGGACTGCTAACCTCCCATAATTTTGCAGCCTGCTTGTTTGTTGACACTCACCCAGGCCACTCTCAGCCTAGCTAATCTCCACTAAGACTCCATCTCATGGGAATCAGTGACATGGATCATGTCAGGAAGCTTCATTGGTTGTGGTTCTGGGAATTATCTATCATTTTTGCTGATTTTTCCAAAAAGTTATGTTTTATTGTTTAATGTGTCCACAATATCATTTATCTCCGCCCTAATATTCCTTTATTCTTTGCTTTTGCTTTATGTTATTTTAGTTTTTCTTTTTCAATCGATGTGTAAAGTTTATTGGTTTGAGTTTATCCTATGTTCTCGACATAAAGTTTTATACTACCTTAGACTTCTTACTGTGGATTTTACTGCATTCTGTAAATTTCAGTGTATTTGTTTTAATTTTGCTTTTACTACAGATGCTTTCTAAAATCTTGTCCTACTTTTATATGTTGGTTATTTGAGAGTGAATTTAATTTTCACATATTTGTGGTGTTTTGTACCTCCTCAGCCATTGATTTCTGCATTCATTACATTGTGCGCCAGAAAAAAATTAGAATAATGTCAAGTTTCTTAAACTTGTTAAAGATTTCTCTTAATCTAACCTGTGGTATAACAAGTAGATATTTCTGTGTGTTGCAGAGGAAATAGTTTCTGCTGCTGTCAGGTAGAATGTTTTGTACAAGTCTGAGAGGTGCCTATGTTGTGTAGTGTTGTTGAAGACTCTGTTTATTTCTTGATGCTCTGTCTGGTTATTTTGTCCATAAGTGATTTTGGTGCATGAAGTATCCCCAAGTATTGTGCTGTTGCCTAATTCTGCCAATGTTTGCCTCATACTTTGCAGTAGATTAATGGAGCACTGCCCCCTTAGTAGTAAGGTAAAGTCATTTTTCTCTTATGACAGTTTGTATCTTATATTTTGAAACATAAGAGTAGCTGCCCCTGTTCTTTTCAGGTTTCCATTCCATTTCCTTTTTTATCTTTTTACTTTTATCCTATGAGAGTCCTTTCAGCAAAAGTGAATCTCTTGTTTACAGCATACAGTTGGATCTTGGTTTCCTCTTTTCCTCTCTCTTCAGTCATTGTATGTCTTTTAATTCAGGCCTTTAATTCATTCAAGTTGGACACAGTTATTCATAGTGAAAGGCTTGCATAACTGTACCTGGAGTTTGATATGTTTTTAAACTTATGTTTTTCTGTTCTTTCATTTTAACTTCATGGTCTTCAGAAATTATTGGGCTGGGCAAGCTGCTGAACTTAGGTAACCCCAGCTACTTTGGAAGCTAAAGCAGAAGGATCACAACTTTGTAGCTGACTGGGCAAATCAGTAAATCCTACCTTAAAAGAAAAGACAAAGTCATTGAACCCTCTTCATTTTTTATTCAGGCCCTCAAGTTCTTCACTTTTTAAGGACAGTTTGGCCTGGTGTATTACTAACTGGCAGTATTTTCATTTTGTGGTACTGGGATCAAACTCGAACTCAGGACCTTGCATTTGCAAAGCAGACACTGGAACCACTGAGCTAAATCCCTGGCCTTTGACCTGCTTTTTAATTTTTCAGTAATTTGTTACATTAAATATTTCTGCATTACATAATTTTTGTTATTTGTTAAATTAATTAGATTATTAAATTTTGGGAGCCGGAGGGTTAGCTCAGTGGTTCCAGCACCTGCCTCACAAGCACAAGGTCCTGAGTTCAATCCTCAGTAACAACATATAATGCTGGGTGTGGAGACTCACGCCCACCAGCAGTCAATAACACATACCACAGTGCCAGGCGTGGTGGCTCACGCCTGTAATCCCAGAACTCAGGAGGCAGAGACAGGAGGATTGCTGAGTTTGAGGCTTGCCTGGACTACATAGTGAGCTCAGAGCCAGCCTGAACTACAAAGCGAGACTGTCTCCAAAAAAAAAAAAAATTGGGTCTGGGGATGTAGTTTTGAGATACAGCTTTTTCCTCACTTGTGTGAACCCTTGGGTTTGATCCCAGCACCATGCATTTTCAAAGAACTCCTAATCTTACAGTTTTATTAAAATAATAAATTCCATTGGAATTTTGGTAATGCCTAGATGGAACTTGTTGGATCTTAATGGATCCATCCATTAAGATGGAACTTGTTGGAACTTAATTGATCCATCCATTAAGATGGATCTTGCGCCGGAGGGTTAGCTCAGTGGTTCTGGCGCCTGCCTCGCAAGCGCAAGGTCCTGAGTTCAATCCCCGGTTACCACATATAATGCTGGGCATAGAGACACGCCCACCCACAATCAACACCGCATACCACAATGCTGGACGTGGTGGCTCACGTCTGTAATCCCAGCACTCGGGAGACAGAGACAGGAGGATTGCTGAGTTTGCGGCAGCTTGCCTGGGCACCATAGTGAGCTCAGGGCCAGCCTGAACTACAAAGTGAGACCCTGTCTCAAAAAAAAAAGAAGAAAAAAAAAAAAAAGATGGATCTTAATTTATATAGGTAAAATTGTGACTGTATTTTTAGTATGAAAATTTAGTGGAGATTGAGCTAGGTATGGTGATGCACACCTATGATTCCAGTGCTTGGAGGCCTGACACAAGAGGATCACTGTGAGTTTGAAGCCAGCCTGTGCTACATAATGAGTTTGAGGCCAGCCTGTACTACATAGCAAAACCCTGTCTCAAAACACCAAAAATAAAAGAGAGGGAGGGAGAGAGGGAGAGAAAAGGGGAGGGGGAGGGAGAGAAAAGAGTTCAAGTTCCATTATATGTATTCTCATGTTGTATGCCATTTTAAACATCCTAGGAAACCTAGTGTTTTATAGTCTATTAAATAATGTTTTTTACATTTTCATTGTACATGCTGAAATACACATTAGCATGAGTAGCAATACATTGAAAAAATTCGTTGAGACTCTTAAATTTGTTGATTTAAGTGTAATATGTGTTCGTGAATATGTGGATATGTGATTTCATGGTTATTAAGGTCATGTTATTTTTAATATTTCATTTATTTCTTTTGTATTTGTTTTGTTTATTGTTTCTTAATATTTTAGGATTGATTTACAGACTTTCTTGTAAGTAACCACTATTCACATTTGGGGCAGGAAGATGACAAAGCAAGAGGCCCCTCCTAAAGGTGCCCTAGAGCCAGGGTGGTGACACAGCCAGCTCAACTCTGAATGTGACCCAGGGAATGGCCTCCCAGAGCAAGCTAGTGTGCAGGGGAGCTGGTGTCCAAAGGCCCTGGGGAGGGAGGCAAAGCTGGCTGGCTCAGCTAGTAGCATGATGACTCATGAAGGAGTTAATGTTGTGCTCTTTATTGTCAAAAAACAAAAACTTTAAAAAGACAGTTGTTGTTAATATCCCTTTCATTTTTTTATTTTTAATTTTTTGTAATGCTGCAGCTTAAGCCGAGGGCCTTGTGGATGCTAGACAAATTCTCTACCACTGAGCTACATCCCAACATCAAGATTTCTGTTTTAGAACGGTAGAAATTATATTTTAGATAATGTACTTTTTTATTCTGTTGATGTATTTATAGCACTGAAAAGGGCTGGAGGGTTAGCTCAGTGGTTCCGGCGCCTGCCTCTCAAGCACAAGGACCTGAGTTCGATCCCCGGAAACCACATATAATGCTGGGCGTGGAGACACGCCCCCCAACAATCAACACCGCATACCACAATGCCGGACGTGGTGGCTCACGCCTGTAATCCCAGCACTCGGGAGGCAGAGACAGGAGGATTGCTGAGTTCGTGGTGGCTTGCCTGGGCACCATAGTGAGTTCAGGGCCAGCCTGAACTACAAAGCGAGACCCTGTCTCAAAAAAAAAAAAAATAGCACTGAAAAATTATAATATTCATGAGTGTGTGTATGCGTGTGTGTGTAAATAATGAACTTTCATGCAGATTCATGATATCCTGAACTTGTTTCCAGTTTTCTCATTTGGGAAACCTAATATTAGTTATTTTTGATGCTGTATCTGTTGCTGAACTGTTTGATTCTTTAGCTTTAATCCTGATTCCCAGGCACATAGGTCAGTTGTATGCCCTACCATTTTTAGCTTTTTGACCTGAGGAGAGTCTCTAAGTGTCTGTAACATAGTTTTCCCCACATTGAGGGAAACATTTCTCTTGAGAGTTGTTGTTCTGTGAGTTATGCAAGTGAGGCAATTAGCATAATCTGTAGTACCTAGAAGTATCCAGAAGCTTTAGCCATTACTATTGCTGTTATTATCGTGGTTGCTAGATTCTGATCTTTCTTTCAATTTGCTGTGCACTGTGTCATTTCTTAACACATAACTCATTCTCTAGCTCACATAGATATTGAATATCACCTCCTAGAGATTAGCCTGAGCTGGTTTTGCATCTATGCATTTCTTGTCAACAAAATGAGAAATCTATATGTGATTTGGAGTATTTTATAACTTCTTTATAAAACCATAATACAGCACAATTATACAAATATACTAAAAAATACCTTACTATATATGAATATATATGGAAGACAGACTTATTCCTGTGCATTCACCACACAGAAGTTGTGACTTGAGATGTATGAGGATTTTTCTCCACATAGCAAGCAAGCAATGCCATGGGCAATGCTCTTCAACTCAGGCTAATTCTGATACTATCTATATAGAAATAGCCTAGATCCCACTGTTGAAGCCTCAGACCCACAGAAGTTTCCCCACTTCAGATAACAGCCATTGGCAGAGGCTGCAGACTGCTTCTCAATGATGAACTATAAATAGAGATTCCCATTTCCACATCCTCATTCTTGGATTCAAAGAATTTGCTACAGCACCTCATGAAAACTAGCAAAACACCCTTAGCATCTCTTATAAATTTGGTAAAAAGATGGACACCCAGATAAAAGATCCATAGGGTGAAGTAAAGAACATGGTGTATCCATGTCGTCTGTAGATGCAGTTAGTTATATTGTTTGCCAAAGCAGAACAGTTCAGTGTTACAACCAAGTGTTACAGACAAGTGCCACAACTCACTGTTAGAGCTCTGGGTCACAGCTATTGCAAATTGAAGACTTGTGAATCTGAAAGTCACTTGAGGTGGAGAAAAAATTTTTATTATACCAGCAGGCTCAGAAGAGTTCATATTCCAAAGTCTGATCACCGAGCAGAAATGGGAACATCCTTATTTAGGATTCTACAGGGTAGGCAAGCATCCCCACTGAACCAGGGGTTAGAGTTACAGAACATTATTGAAACATATACTGGCCAAACGTACTCACAGAAGCAGAAGGGAAGAATTAACAACATTCCTGAAAGGGGTAGAGTTAACAGTCCTGTAAGGGGATGAGTTAACAATATTCCTGTAAGGGATGCAGTTAACAGGACATTCCTGTAAGGGGCACAGTTAACAGAACTTTCTTGAAAGGTCCTGCAGTTCAAAGAGTTACAAGATATTTTGATACATTGGGCAGGAGTAACTCAACACAAACAGTTACATTTCTAGGACAGATCATCCTGTAGGAAAAACCATGGAGGCAAGGCAAGGGCAGAGCAAAGGCCTGTCTTATTGTGTATTATTTTTCTATCAACATATTTGACATTGCTGATCAATTCAACATTACACTCCTTCCCTTCCCTGGAGTGAATGTCATGACAGTATAATCCTACCTACGTCTTCATGATGAACAGCCCCTGTCCTGAAGCTACCTGGGAAACTGACCACAATTTACCTCATTAGCTTATTAAACCATCTTTATCAGAGATTCAAAGTGAGCTGTATCAAGAAACTCCTGATATCAGAGCATAGACCAAGATCATTCACTGTAACTGAATTGGGCCTTACATTTCTCTCATTTTACATAGAGATTTAAATTGACCAATTTCCCATGGTGATGTATGTCTTTCATTTCAGGGTCTCTTGACATTCAGAGATGTAGCCATAGAACTCTCTCAGGAGGAGTGGGAAGACCTAGACCCCTCTCAAAGGACTTTATACAGGGATGTGATGTTGAAGAACTACAGAAACCTAGTCTTCCTGGGTGAGGATGACTTCTAGAAGTCAGATCCACTCTCTCTTGCATGTTCCCTTGTGTCTTCATGGAATCCTCTGCATTGTTTGACTGAGACAGATGCCCTGTTGCCACTGAAATGTGAAGCTTCAGAACGCAGCATCTGGACCCTAAGGTCTTCTATCTTCAGGAGTTCTGCCCACATTTTTTTTTTTTTGAGACAGGGTCTCGCTTTGTAGTTCAGGCTGGCTCTGAGCTCACTATGGAGCCCAGGCAAGCCTCAAACTCAGCAATCCTCCTGTCTCTGCCTCCTGAATGCTGGGATTACAGGCATGAGCCACCACACCCGGCACTGCAGTATGTGGTATTGATTGCCGGTGGGCATGAGTCTCCACGCCCAGCATTGTATGTGGTCACCAGGGATTGAACTCAGGACCTTGCGCTTGTGAGGCAGGCACCGGAACCACTGAGCTAACCCTCCAGCCCACGCCCCCATTTTGATAGCTACGTCACTGGTGGTTCCAGAGTACAAATATGCATGAAGCCTTATAGCCTTTAAAATAATCCAGTTTCTTGCTTTTTTATTCCTGTGCTTTTGAGTCATTGGACCTTGGAAGAGAGCTAGATACCTGTAAGGAACAGTGAAATATTTATCCAGATCATTCTGTAGTCGCTTTCTCAAGTAAACAGGGCTAAAGTCTGGAAAATCCACAGCATGTCACATGCTTTTCTTTTTCCAAGCAGGAATCTCTCCTTTTGACTGGAGTGTGGTCTCTATGTTGGAGCAAAGAGGAGAGCCATGGAGTATGGATGGCCAAGTGAAAATATCCAGAAACCCAAATGGGTGGGAATGAATCAGAGGTGTGAACACAGGTAAGAGCTCAGATGGACAAAGAAGAAGCTGCACCATTGAATAGCATTTGGAAAACTTTAATAGTGGAAGTGTTCTGTGGGAAAATAAGTTTACTACCTCTGCAATAAAGAGTAGGGTTTTCTTTACTACTAGTTGTCACTAATTCCTTTACCCAATAGTTGTGCTACATCTCTGAGACAAAGACAACATCTCCATCATGGTAGACAATGCTGTCTCATTGGCTTCTATAAACTCTTCAGTTTCTCACTCTGCTTCATGGGAAAGGCCTTTTTGTGTCTTCATATGACTAGTTCTTGAGTCCCTCTGATGCTCAGTTCTCTCCATATACATCAAAACAGAGGTCTCCGTCATCCTGTTCCTACAGCATGTCCCCTATCCATGTTTGACCCCATTTCTTGTGCTTAGAACATCCAGTCAGGAGATAGGAAACAAAGGATGCTCATCCTTGTACCTGAGACCCCTGAAACCACACTGAGCTGAGCCAGCTGTCTCTCCCTGCTATTCTGATTAAACCCTTTCTTCCATCCTGCTTTTAACACTTCTCAGCTATGTTTAATAGGAGTGTCTTATACCTTCTGAGATTGTTATTCCTCAGAGCTATAAAAAAGTAGGTAGGTCCTGTCTTTGATCAGCAGTCTTTTGTGGGGGGCACATTCTCATTCTTTCAGGATCTTAGCATGAGATGCGTAGCCAGAACAGATTTCCATCTCAGAGTCCCCCCAAATCCTCCCACTCTATATACTAGCTTTTCCTCTCTTCTACTACTCTTAGGTCGGGGCATATAGAAAAATCATGATTGTTTCTGATTTTCCTTTTTTTCTCTCTCTCTCTCTTTGTGCTGTTTTGCCTGTGAAATTTACTTTTTATTTGTTTCTCTGATGATACTAAGGATGCATTCTAGGGTTACCCTACCAGTGAATTATATCCCTGAATATTTACTATACTTTTTCCTCAGACAGGCTCTTTCTATGTTGCCCAGGCTGGAATCAAACTTGTAATCATCCCACTTCCAGCTTCCAAAATAGCTGACACAGTTAAATTTGCTTTTGACATACAAATTTCTAGGATCTTTTCCCAGTGTGATAGCCAACTTTGAGGTTACTTGTAGCTTCTTGTGGACTACTCCATAGTGTGTGTGTTTATATAACAACTCATGAAGGAGAATCGTTTGCCTTGTATGTTTGACTTTCATTCTGCCACCCACCAAGTGCCTCTGGAAATCTTGAGTGGTGTTCTCAGCCGTTGCAGGATACAAGAGACCCTAGGAAAGACCCTAAAAACCACACTGAACTGTCACAACAGATACAAATATCAGTAATACCTGACTGAACCTTGTTTTCACCTGCCTTGTTTTCACTTGTAGGTTTTGAGGACACAGAATTGTCTTTCTATGGCACTGTGACAGTGTTGACGACATATAGTGAAAATTATCTCCTTTGAGCCAGTGATAGGTGGCACAGAAAAATCTCTTAGCACATTTCTCAGGTTCATGTTTTCATATACACGAAGCTTTGCAGTAAACTATCCTTTTTTGAAGTTCATGAAAATGCATTCTTGAATTTAGCGCCCACTGACTGTTTTATTCTCTATTTTCCATCTGAATTTCCTGAGGTTTACCTGGTCCCTGTTAACCCATCTATGGTGCTATCCTTTTTCTCTTACTAATTATTTATGTTGTGAATACTCATTTGGCTGCCACTAGTAGTGATATTAGGTAAAGCCATTTCCACTGTGGGTCAAAATTATTTATTTTGTCAAGGGTACATGTATTTTCCTGGTAACAATTATGAAGTTGAATAATTTTGGATAAGTAGATTATTCATTCATACTGACAACTCTATACTAATGTACATATCAATATTACCAGTAATACCATATCTTTTTTTTTTAGTTTTTGGGGACAGCATCTCACTTTGTACTTCAGGCGGACCCTGAACTCTCTGTAGTCCAGGCTAGCCTAAAACTCAAGGTAATCCTCCTGCCTCTGCCTCCCAAATGCTGGAATTAATGGCATGAGCCACCCCACCCTGCTATCATATCTTTTCAAAATCTTGTCCAGTGAATTTTATATTACACTGTATGAGCTTGGCAGTATTAGAATATACTATCATCGAGCTGGAGGGTTAGCTCAGTGGTTCCAGCGCCTGCCTCACAAGCGCAGGGTCCTGAGTTCGATCCCTGGAAACCACATACAATGCTGGGCGTGGAGACTCACACCCACCAGCAATCAATACCACGTACCATAGTGCCAGGCGTGGTGGCTCACACCTGTAATCCCAGCACTCGGGAGGCAGAGGCAGGAGGATTGCTAAATTCGAGGCTTGCCTGGACTATATAGTGAGCTCAGAGCCAGCCTGAACTACAAAGCCAGACCCTGTCTCAAAAAGAAGAAAAAAAAAGAATATACTATCATCAAGAACCCTGGTCATGGTTGGAGATTTAACTCAGTGGTGCCACCACCTGCCTTGCAAGTGTAAATCATGAGTTTCATCCCTAGTACCACAAAAAAAACAAAACCAAACCTTGGCCATGTGTCTCAATATCCTGCAAGGCAATATGATATAGGTGAGAAAGAACAAATGGCATAGAAATATGACTTAAAGAGAAAGTGGGTCCTGGGATGGTCTGAACTTTTCTGGGCAACAAAGATAGCAGGCACCAAAGGCCTCCAATATTTATTGTTTACAAGTGTAGGAAGAAGTAAAGCAGGTATACTTGAGATATCTGGTGATAGTAGGTGAGGCATCTGGCTAGTTATTATAGAAAAGGGTATGAAAGGAAAGGCAGTGCTTTCTTACAGGAGAAAACAAGGAGCATCAGGCCTGGGTCTAATTGACCAGTAACATCAGATCAGTGAGGGAAGCCATAATTCAATGAAAAGAATTTTATTTGGCTCATACTCACCCCAGCTATTGGTTCAACAGGGCCCCAGGAATTAGGTTTCTATGGCAGTCATTAGCAAAGGAGCTGTGCTCCACAAGCTGTGCTATCTGACATGCTCATATGAGTCATGTAGGCTTTGGTCAGACTTCCAGTATAATACAGCCAAATTATGGGGAACTGAGAAACTTCTGCCATTTATAGCCTACCAGTTAACTGGGAAGGGTTATCTACTGCATACCATATTTTTCTTCTTGCTTGAATTTAATCCAGTTGACTACCATTAATATTTAAATCCACTTTACCTCCATCTTATTCTTTCTTTTACCACTGGCAACTGCCATTCTTCTTGTTCCCATGAATTTGATTATCTTAGATGCATCCTATCTATGGAATTGTATAATGTTTATGTTTTAATGGCTATCATCATTCTATTCACATTCACTTAGCATAATATCCTCCAGATTTATGTATGTAACTTCATATAACAAGTTTTCTGTACTTTTAAAGGTAGAGTAATAGTCGATTATATTGGTCTGTATGATGTTTTCCACTGCTGTAATAAAATCACTGAGGATAATTAAGAGTTTAGGGTGGTGAAGTGATGAGCTGCAAAAAAAAAAAAGTCTCTCCAAGATTTGATATCCTCATGCTAGAATAACAGCCATGAGGAAGAGCAGAAGAATGGGGAGTGGGTCCCCACAATCCACGAAGAATCTGAAGCAAGAATTGAAGTCCATGGGTAAGAGTAAGGAGAGGAACTTCAACAAAGAAGGGAGATAAACAAACTTCTTATAAGTACCTTTAACAACGTGTCTGAGCCTGAAGGCCAAGCATTAAATCCTGTTTCACTCATAGTTTGTGTAGAGTTAGAAATAATAAATTTTATGTGTCTGGTTGTCCTTAATGGAAAAATAATAACTTACCTCCAAATTTTTTAAAAACATAGTGCTGTGAAATAGTTAATGTAATGCCTGCTTTATAAATACTTCAAAATTCCTTTGTTTAATAAGATGGATCAACTTTTGTCTTTTTATGATGAGAGATCCTTTTCATATCTCGTTTCTGTCTTCCTATTAGAAATATCATAGACTAGTATGCTTAAACTACAAAAGTTTATTTCTCAAATTTGGCAGCTGAAAATTCTACAATAGTTTGTTTGAAACTTGGCATTTCTGCAGTTCATTTGAATTACATGTTATCAGACTTTTCTTTTTAAAAAGATCCATTCCTTTCATTTTCCTAAAACTTAAAAATCATGAACTTTAATAACTCTTTAATATAAATACTATTTCTTTTGGTGTAATGTCATGTGTTTCTGTAACAATTTATTTATCATCTATAATTAATCAGAACCTGGTGATTTCTTATATCTCATAGATACTTCTACATTTCTCATCAGGCGCTGGAGGGTTAGCTCAGTGGATCCGGCGCCTGCCTCGCAAGCGCAAGGTCCTGAGTTCGATCCCCAGTAACCACATACAGTGCTGGGCATGGAGACTCACACCCACCAGCCATCAACACCACACACCACAGTGCCGGGTGTGGTGGCTCAACACCTGTAATCCCAGCACTCGGGAGGCAGAGACAGGAGGATTGCTGAGTTCAGGGCTTGCCTGGACTACATAGTGAGTTCAGAGCCAGCCTGAACTACAAAGCGAGACCCTGTCTCAAAAAAAAATTCTCATCAGAAAATTTCCACCAAAAAGTAAAAGTGACACAGGAGAAATGTTACACAGTAATGTTAGAAAAAT
>PVIC010045306.1:0-14692 GCA_004025085.1 Thryonomys swinderianus
AACCATTTTGGAATAAGGCAAGAGAAAACTAATATCGTTATCATTTGATCTAAAGGCACTGAGTCCATTTCTTAGTGTTAAGAGCTCTAAGTTCTATGTCTCTGTGGAAGGTGGGTCCTGTGACTTTGTTTTCCTCTGTGGAATTGTCTGTCTCTCCCATCCCAGTGGGATGAGCACCTGTTGCTGTTACATGAGTGGCGAACAAGATGATTTAAATGTACTTTGTTATATTTCAAACTAAATGCATATGCCTTAAGACCTTTCCATGACAAGTAAGTGTCTATGTTATCTCATAGGAGTTAATTTTCCTAACAGATACGTCTCATTTTAATTTCATTGGTCTGAATTTGCACACAAAACTATATTGGTAGATTATTATTCATGTTGTAGGATTCATATTTGCCTTTTTTTTTTACCAAGAAATTTTACTAAGCAAAATTCCTTGAGCCAACAGAATTCCTTTTAAAACTTGCTTTGTAGGGGCCGGAGGGTTAGCTCAGTGGTTCCGGTGCCTGCCTCGCAAGCGCAAGGTCCTGAGTTTGATCCCCCGTAACCACATACAATGCTGGGTGTGGTGACTCACGCCCACCAACAATCAATACCATATACCACAGTGCCGGGCATGGTGGCTCACACCTGTAATCCCAGCACTCGGGAGGCAGAGGCAGGAGGATTAATGAGTTCCAGGCTTGCCTGGGCACCATAGTGAGCTCAGGGCCAGCCTGAACTACAAAGCGAGACCCTGTCTCCAAAAAAAAAAAAAAAACTTGCTTTGTATTTTGTTTTGTTTTGAGACAGGGTCTCTCTATGTAGCACAGGCTGGCCTTGAATTCACAGCAGTCCTCCTGCAAATGCTGGGATTAGAGGCGTGGACCACTATACCCCATAGGAAAATTACTTGATTTTTAAAGAATAAAGTAAAGTCAGGTGTGGTGGTACATGTAATGCCAGGACTCAGGCAGTTGAGACAGGAGGATTTCTATGAGTTCAAGGTAAGCCTAGGCTAGATAGTGAGTTTGAAGCCAGCCTGTCTGGGGGAAAAAAAAAGAATAAATCAAATAGCACATAAATGAGTAACACTAATTTAATATTTTGAGTTACAGGGAGAATTCTATCTATATTAAAAGTAAAATAATATGTCTATTACAGACGAAACTCTACTGATCAATGTCATATGTGGGATTCTCTCTGGAGTTATATCCTCAGCCATTGCTAATCCAACTGATGTTTTGAAAGTAAGCTGTGCTAGCTATTTTAGAGACACATTTTATGTTTTCTTACTGGGAATGGTATTCAAACAGTGAAAGTCAGTGAATATAACATATGCTGTCTTTGTGTGAGTCTGTTTATAATTTGTCATGTAGAATGTAACTTTTAAATGGTCAGTAAATGGATTTCCTACTGATATGAATGAGCTCATAAGCATTTTTGGATTTTGTAAAGGATATTGGTGACTGAGCAGAAAAAAAATGTAGGCTCAGGTGCATTTCCTTTATTTTTTTTCATAGAAAAGCTTGCTTATTCTATTGGTCATTAAAATTTCATGCAACTCTAAGTTGTTTATTAATAATTATTTCTGAACATATTTAATTTTATTTCAGGAAATACAAATGAAAATATTTACTTACTGTGATTAGATGTAACATATTATATAACTTTATTGAGAATATGAGAGATACAATGTACTTTAGAATAAGGCAAGAGAAAACTAATTCAATCAAATAAAAATTCTACAGGAGTTATTTTCTAAAGCCTCTCAAGGTATTCCCTCCACCATCTTTAAGAAGAGAATCCTACCCCAAGGGAGCCTCCAGTTAGTAGGGGTTTCTGACAAATGTCAAAACAGTGTTCAACATGTTGGGGGCACTGTAGTTATACAGGTACTACCTGGAAGAGAAGTACGAGGCATTTCTGCCATAAGTTTATCTTGTGTCAAGATAAGAGAAATATATCCGCTCTCTTACTTCTTAGACATATCTCAGGGCATGTGGAAGGCAGATCCTGTATTTCTTTTTCCATGTGACTGTGGCAGTAACAATTTCTTTTAGAAGTTAGTAGTAAGATATTAAACAAACACCATTTACTTTTATTTTTTTAAATGAAAAATCCTTTTTCATTCTTAAGGCAAAGAGCTATATTAAACACTTTATTTAGTGTTTGGAGTCTCTGTTGTGTGGATCCACAGCCTTTGTGAAGTTCACTAAGCTCAAGTGTGACAGAGAGTGATGGCATCCCATGGCCATTGTGTGGTCAGCTCACCTGCATATGTTTTGGTCAGCAGGTTGGCAGTGGTGGTTTGTAACATTTTAAGACAATGCCTGCTGTGCTCAGTGCAACCAAGTGCCTGGGTAACTCTTAATTATATTAGATCTTTAGAATTAACATCACTTTCTCTCTTTTATACTTAATAACTTAATATTATGGGGAAATATGCTGTTATCTGTCCTTCCCAAAAGATTTTTTAAAGTATTAATTAAAAAAAAAAACTAGAGAGAATGACATGAAAGTACAGGGCTATTTAAAAAGGGAAAGGATGGGCCAGAGATTTAGCTCAGTGGTTCTGGCACCTGGTCTGCCTAGCAAGTGCAAGGTCCCTGGTTCATTCCTGGGTAATCACATACAATAATACTGGGCGTGGTGACACACGCCCACCATTAATCAGTACCACATACCACAGTACTGGGTGTGCTGGCTCACACCTGTCATTTCAGCATTTGGGAGGCAGAAGCAGGAGGATTGCTGAGTTCCAGGCTTGGCTGGGCTACATAGTGAGCTCAGAGCCAGCCTGAACTACAAAGTGAGACCCTCTCTTAAGGAAGCATAAGGGCCTCAGTTTGATTCCTGGTACTGCAAAAAAAAAAAAAAAGAAATAAAAGGGAAAGGGGACCAGAGGGATGAGGGGAATGTGTAAGAGAAGGTAGGGAAGGGTAGATATGATTAAAGCACTTATTTGCATGTGAAAGTGCCTCAAATAAATCCATTATCTCATTCATTTTGTATGTGCTAATAAGGATAGTAAAGAAAAATAATATTACTTTTAAAAATTAATTTTTGGAGATTTAGAGAAATACTGTATGTAGGAGTCTCTGGATTCTACTAGGTACTTTTCAGAGATTCTGGAGTATGTAAAAACCAGTCCTTATACTTTTAGTCTGATGAGGACATTTATTTTTTTAATTGATTTTATTGGTACATTTTATATACACATCATGATCATAATCAACATTGAGAATTTGTGCCAGTACATGACAAGACTAAATTCTCATTTTTTCCCATTCCCCTGCCCCACCAAGTTCCCTACCCCCTATATGTACAAGCTTTGTTTCCTTTTTTTATCATCAAATTTTTTTCCCTTCTTTACTTACCCCTCCCCCATTTTGCCTTTGAATAATTTCTTACTATTTCACAATACCTATCATACGTTTCAGAACTCATTTACACCTTCAGTGATAAGGACATTTTAAAGTGACATCACTATAACATTTATATTGCAGTTTCTTCTAAGGGTTACTAAGCAGTGGATGGCATGGTTTTCTGAGGTCTTCTGTGGTGGTGGTGGGGAATGTGCTAGTTTCTTTCCTTCTCATGTTGATCTTTAAAATAATTTCTAGATAAGAATGCAAGCTCAAAATAGCACCATTCAAGGAGGAATGATAGGCAACTTCATTAACATTTACCAGCAGGAAGGAACAAGAGGGCTCTGGAAGGTAAGATAAGATTGAAGAGCAGGTCTCACTGACTGACTTCTTGCCTTTCTTCTTTTCAATGCGTTTATTCTATTTTCATCACTTTGTTCTAATCCAGTTGGCATAAGTGAGTGCAAGAGTGAGATGATTTCTTTTCTCCTTCCTGTTTATAAAATGGGAACATGATTTCAAGTATCTTTTGAATAATTCATCTATGAGAAGTTTAGTGGAAGTTGAATAGTCTTGAATGTTTGATTTATTTTCTTTTTTTTTTTTTTTTTGAGACATGGTGTTGCTTTGTAGTTCAGGCTGGCCCTGAGCTCACTATCAATCCTCGTGCCTCTGCCTCCTGAGTGCTGGGATTACAGGCGTGAGCCACCCCGCCCGGCACTGTGGTATGTGGTATTGATTGCTGGTGGGCAAGTCCCCACGCCCAGTATTGTATGTGGTTACCGGGGATCGAACTCAGGACCTTGCACTTGTGAGGCAGGTGCCGGAACCACTGAGCTAACCCTCCAGCCCTTATTTTAATTTTTGTTGTTTAAATCCTCATGGGAGAAGATTCTAGATTCTACTTCGATTGGATGATTGATCAGTATGGTTTCATGGCTCTTAAGTGAAGTCTGTGCTATTAGCAAGCGCTGGGTACAGCACTCTTTCTTAGAATTCCTACGACTTGTCAGTTCATAGAACAGACTTTAAATATCACCCACTATGAACCCTCAGGATGACACAGGAACCAGAGGCTCTAAGAGGTAACTTGTTTTGGCTTTGATCTGGCCTTTGATCTGAGTTCCTCAGTTAGTACCAGAGTCAGAATTAGACTTAAGTGCTTTTGTGTGCTTGCCCTCTACATTTTTATCTACAGAAAGAACATGTAAAATTTGGTTGTAGTTTGTAGAGAATCTTTGCATTCTACAGAAGACTATCTGAATCATTTTCTTATTTATATTTTTATGTAGGGTGTGTCCCTTACAGCTCAGAGAGCTGCCATTGTTGTTGGTGTGGAACTGCCCGTCTATGACATCACCAAAAAGCACCTCATTCTCTCAGGCCTGATGGGAGACACTGTATATACCCACTTCCTGTATGTTTATAGATTTTTTTAAAAAAATTAGTATTGTATATATGCATGAGTTTAGGGTGGAAATCTGGTACAAAATTATAGAAATTTTAGATAAAGTTTATTGTAAGTATTACATTTCAGTGCTTGAAAAATTATAACACAAAGTGAAGGAGTCCAAAGCTCTCATCCCTTCATGTGGTTAGCTGTTGTTAAGAGTATGGTATGTACCTGTAGGTATACAGTTTGTCTACAAAAGTATAGCACATGTACTTTATTACATAAGTAAGGTTATCCTTTATACTTGCCTATTTTCTTTTTGTTTGCTTTTGTTTTTTGCAGTGCTGAGGATTGAGCCTAGGGCTTTGAGTATGTGAGGCAAGTGCTGCAACTGAACTATGCTTCCAGCCCCTCTCACTTTCCTTTTAAAATTTAACAATATATTCTGAATGTCTCTCCGTGTCAGCACTTGCAGACTCACTTTATTTTAGTGGTTTCTGATTATCACATTGTCTGAACATATTATAGTTTACTTAACCTAGTGGAACTGGCTTTTCCCTGACTGAGGCACTTGGCACCATGTGCAGACTATTTTGACTGTCACCACAAGAGGAGCACTGTGGCATCCCGTGGGTAGAGGCTCCAGCTGCAGCTGACCATTTTAGGTTATACAAGAGTTTCCACAAAAAAAATGATTTGTTCAAAATATTTGTAGTACTGGGCCGGAGATTTAGCTCAGTGGTTTTAGCGCCTGCCTGGCAAGAGCAAGGTCCCTGGTTCAATGCCCAGTAACCACATACAACAATACTCGGCGTGGTGGCTCATGCCCATGAGCAATCAGTACCACATAGCACAGTGCTGGGCATGGTGGCTCATGCCTGTAATCCCAGTACTCGGGAGGCAGAGGCAGGAGGATTGCTGAGTTCGAGGCTTGCCTGGGTTACATAGTGAGCTCAGGGCCAGCCTGAACTACAAAGTGAGACTCTGTCTCAAAAAAAAAAAATATATATATATATATATATACACACACATATATATATGATTAGTATTGACACTGAGGAATCTTCTCAGTTAATTGATATAGTTAAAGGAAAAAGCTTGGCCCACTTAAATTTAACGGAGTTATTTAAGCAGAAAAAGTCAATAAACTGGGTAGCTCTTGTGTCTGGAAGTCATGAGTGCTCCATCCCACAATGTGTGTGGGAAATATAGTCAGATACATGAAAGAGATATATACATGGTCCATGATGGTTCAGCTTTTCAGTGATGTGAAAATGTACCCATGCAATCATTCTGCTTTTCACTTTCAGTACTTTATATGAGGCATTTAGTCCTTTATTATAAAGTAGGTTTATAGTAGATTATTTTGCTCAACTATAAAGCAATTTAAACATATTTATGGTAGGCTAGACTAAGCTTTAATATTTGAAATTAAGTATATTACGTAGATTTTGAATTTATGATGTTTCCAACTTTGGCTGGCTTTACTGGGATACAAGTCAATCATAAATTCAGAGCATCTGTAGAAATAGCCTGATGCATTTCCACATTTACCTCATTTGGACATGTTTTGGTAGCTGTCAGCCTCTGATCATTAGAATGTTTGGCTGACACTCAGCTGCTTGTTACAGGAGTATACTCTCACCTTAGATTACTGATGCATCAGGGCAGAGAACAGTTATGAATGGAGACAGTTTTAGGCTAAATATAATTCATTTTAACAGTACCTAATGTAGTCCTTGATAGTTTTGTAAGATTGAAAGTCTAGTAGAACCTTAGACCCCTAGTAGGCAGTTATAGTGAAGATATCTTTTCTTTGACTTGTGGGAATAATATGAATCCCTGTGATACCTACTTTTACATAAATAGATGGAATAGATTATCCTTATAGTATGTTCATTTGACTTCCAGAAACTCAAAGGTACTCTTAGCTGTGGCTGGAATTTATTAGCCAGTATAAATGAGTGTTGATGTTTAAAGAAACTTGACTAGCTCTCTAAATATGGACCTTGATACATTTCATGTTGTTCCATTTTACTGGGAGGAAGTTATTTCTTGCTTTTGATAGTAGTAGTTGTGGAGGAAGTTATTTCTTGCTTTTGATAGTAGTAGTTGTGGCTGAGGGGCGATTAACATTTTTTAATGCTGTCTCTTACACAGCTCAAGCTTCACCTGTGGTTTGGTTGGGGCACTGGCTTCAAACCCTGTTGATGTTGTGAGGACCCGTATGATGAATCAGAGAGTTCTTCGCAATGGCAGATGCTCTGGCTACACAGGTACCCTGGATTGCTTGTTACAGGTAAGAAGGAATGTCTGTCTATGCAGGGTTTGAGTTATATACATATACATACATACATACATATATATATACATATATATACATATATATATGATATGTGTGTGTGTGTATGACTTAAGAAATAACTAAAGTATTGCAGCCCTTAAAACTAGGATGACTCAAGAAGCTGAGACAGGAGGAGTCTGAGTTTGAATCCAGTTTGTGCTACATAATGAATCCTTGACTCAAAAACAAACAAACAAACACAAAATAAAAAGAACCCCTAAAACTGAGATGCATGTGGTTTATATGTTACAGCATTTTTGCCACACTGGGGTTAACTTTTTTCTAAGTTTTTTTTCTGCTCATTTAAAAAAAGTATAATTAGTGCATATTAATTGTACAAATTGGGATTAACTGTTTTTTGTTTTATTTACTTTTTTTGAGATAGAGTCTTGATATGTATTCCAGGCTAACTCTGAACTCACTGTATAGCCCCAGCTGGCTTTGAACTCTTGCCTCAGTGTCCTAATTACCGGGATTGCCATGCCTGACAGTGTTGATTTTTTTTTTTTTTTTTGAGACAGAGTCTCGCTTTGTAGTCCAGGCTGGCTCTGAGCTCACTATGTAGCCCAGGCAAGCCTGGAACTCAGCAATCCTCCTGCCTCTGCCTCCCAAGTGCTGGGATTACAGGCGTGAGCCACCACGCCTGGCATTGTGGTATGTGGTATTGATGGCTGGTGGGCGTGAGTCTCCACGCCCAGCATTGTATGTGGTCACTGGGGATTGAACTCAGGACCTTGTGCTTGCGAGGCAGGCGCCGGAACCACTGAGCTAACCCCTCTGGCCCGACAGTGTTAATTTTTATGTATTTAAAATCTAGATGTTTAGATTTAGAAATGAAAGTTTGCTTTCTGAATACATTTATTCTGCTGTAAAGGGTAATAAAATAGGAATATATTCTGTGATCATAGAACTGTCTCTTTCCAAAACACACCTTTTTTCTATTGAGTCAAAACTGAATTTCCCTCATTCAGAGCTCTCTCAAAAGGTATACATCATTCTTACTGTAGTTCTTAGCATTTAAATAACTGGGCCTGCTATTCACGAGTACATGAAGATTTTCAACTGTCTCCCCAAATAGAATTTCAGCATCACCTTCTTGGTTCCCATTTTGTAGTATGAGGACAGCATATTACACCACAAGTACTGACTTAATACAGTGAAAATAATGCCATTTTTATTCACCCAGTAACTTAGGAAATAGGAATGCTCTGAATGATATCATTACCACCATTGCTTCTCTCTCTCCTTTGTTTTTTGTTTCTTTTTTAAGTTTTTTTGAGACAGGGTCTCGCTTTGTAGTTCCAGCTGTCCCTGAACTCACTATATAGTATAGCCCCGGCAAGCCTCAATCTCACCACAATCCTGCCTCTGCCTCCCGAGTGCTGGGATTACAGATGTGAGCCACCATGCCTGGCTCTCTTTTGTTTGTTTGTTTGTTTATTTTTTGAGACAGGGTCTCGCTTTGTAGTTCAGACTGGCCCTGAGCTCACTATGTAGCCCAGGCAAGCCTTGAACTCAGCAATCCTCCTGTCTCTGCCTCCCGAGTGCTGGGATTACAAGCGTGAGCCATCACGCCTGGCACTGTGGTATGTGGTATTGATTGCTGGTGGGTGTGAGTTACCATGCCCAGCATTGTATGTGGTTACTGGGATCGAACTCAGGACCTTGTGGTTGCGAGGCAGGCAGCGGAACCACTGAGCTAAATCTCTGGCCCTTCTTTTGTTTTTTTGAGACAAGGTCTCATTGTATAGTTCAGGCTGGCATTGAACTCACTACATTCTTCAGGTAACATTCCTAGTACCAGCTACACCCCCATCCCCAAGAGTTAGTTTTTAAGAAAAATAGATCAGTTTAACACATATTAATGTATTTGACATAATAGAAAGTTGGAACTTAACTCTTTTATTTTCCTTCCTAATAGACGTGGAAGAATGAAGGATTTTTTGCTCTCTATAAAGGATTTTGGCCAAATTGGTTGAGGCTTGGTCCATGGAATATCATCGTATCCTTTTCTGTTGTAGTAGATCTAAAAAAAGATGTAGCTAATGGATATTATTTGTGTAAGCTGTCAGAATATCATTACTATCTTAGATTCCTATCCTTTTGAGTTCTCTAATTCTAAGAAATAACTGTTCTGTTTTTATTAGATTCTACTCTGGAAGTTGAGGGTATTTATGATGAGTGAAAGAGAAAGGGACAGCAGGAGAGGGAGAAAGAGAGAGAGAGAGAGAGAGAGAGAGAGAGAGAGAGAGAGAGAGAGTGTCTGACAATAAATAGACATGAGCTCTGGAATTATTTGGCTTATCTGTGTTTTTTCATTTGTGCCAAAGTAGAGGACAGGAAAAGTTGATAGACATGAGAAGGTAGAATGAAGAAGTCATAGTATTGATTGATTTCTTCCATCCGAAGGCTGCACAATGAAAGCCTGGAGGAGCCCTGGCCTGTCCCCACCCCACTCTGGCCCACGACCCTCCCCTGTGGAATAAGGTGTCAGTCTTGGGGTCAGGATAGCTGGGGAGGGGGCTTCTGTGTTTCTCACACAGGAGTTTATTGTTCTAGTGCAGTCTCAAAAGCTGTGAGGCTGAGGTTAGGGGATGTGCATACTGAGCCGTGATCTTCCTGTCCCGGCTGACCTTGAGCAGGGCTCTGGGGAGGCCCTGAATGGTGTGCTTTGTGCTCAGTCACACACATGGCATGGGCCTGCCTGCACATACTTGTTAGAAGGTGTGCTTATTTTAGGTTTGTTTTCATGTATTGGATGGAGTTGTGAAGACAGCATTTTGTTTGGCTGCCTTAACCTATAACTACAGTTTTTTGTGACATATGAACAGCTGAAGAAATTGGATTTGTGACGAATCAAGGCTGCATGAGGCTCCCTTCTGAAAATGCTAACTTCTGCATCAGTAGAGCTTTTGGCATTTCTCTCTGCTTCTCAGTGCTTGGCTCATCACAGATTCTGGGGTGGGAGCAACAGATGAAGATTCGGATTGGCTCAGGTTGTTGTGTGTTGGCATCAGACAGCTTTCATCAGCAGTCAGTGGCCTAAACTTTAACATCCCAACACTAGCTGTTACCATCGAAGTGCCCTTTGACATCCAACATAATATATGAAGGGCATGTTTCTTACTAAAGAAAACCAGGAAGGTATACTGTTTCCTTCAGGGAGAGCAAGCAGCTCCTGATGCTTCCCAGCTCTCAGCTGCAAATGTCAGACTGCTCTGAGAAATTCGTGGAGACCCTGCAACGGAACCTCCAAGATGGTGTTACTGTTCCTGAATGGCTGGGAGCTTTTGCTTCTTGTCGGCTGAAGATATTTTGTTCATGGAAATTTGGACTTTTCAAGCCCGGATATAGACAGTGCAGGGAATAGGTCCTTTCACTGTCTTATAATTTCCTTTCTTGTCAGGATCTTTCACTTATAGTAAGTGATTTTAAGCCTATAAAGCTTTGACCTTTGTGAGGAATTCTTACAGTGTATTAATACTTAAGTTAATGGTGGTGTGATTGAGGTGTTGACTTCAAAGGTCATAGTATGTTTGTGGAAGGTGTTTTCAAATGTCTTGGCTTCTGTTTTAGGTACTGTTAATAGTGCTGTATGAGTTTTAGCAAAGTTTGTGTTTTCCAACCTGTAAAAAGGGGGTAGTAACACCTATTAATGTAGGTATTAAATAAAAAACAAGTGAGCAGAGCTGGGCGTGGTGGTACACACCTATAATTCTAACACTGAGACACTAAGGCAGGAGGGTCTGCAATTTACAACTACATAGTCAGATCCTGTCTCAAAAAATTTCTAAAGGGCCGGAGGGTTAGCTCAGTGGTTCTGGCGCCTGCCTTGCAAGTGCAAGGTCCTGAGTTCGATCCCTGGTAACCACATATAATGCTGGGTGTGGAGACATGACCACCAACAATCAACACCACATACCACAGTGCCGGATGTGGTGGCTCATGCCTGTAATCCCAGCACTCGGGAGGCAGAGACAGGAGGATTGCTGAGTTCATGGCGGCTTGCCTGGGCACCATAGTGAGCTCAGGGCCAGCCTGAACTACCTACAAAGTGAGACCCTGTCTCAAAAAGCAAAAAAAAAAAAAAAATTTCTAAAAAGGGCTGAGAATGTAATTCAGTGTGAAGACTCAGAGTTCAATCCCCAGTATCATAAAAAAAAAAAAGAGCAAGGGGTGCTCTGTGACTTGAAGAGTGTGTTTCTATACTTTTTGCAGTTATAATCCTGAAACGGTCTGCATAGATGGAGCAAGTTGTATTATCATGGGCTTTTCACAGTAATTGTGAGTGAATCCCTTTCTTAAAGGCCTTGTTAAAGAAAGAATCCTGTGTGGTGAAGATTCTCTCCTCACTCCCAGTATTGGGGATCAAACTCAGGACCTTGTGCTTGAGAGGCAGGTGTGGCATCGCTGAGCTAATCCCTGGCCCAATGAATGTTTCAATAACATTTTCCTTAGGAAACTGTTGCTATTAAATTGAAGAGTTGAATTTTCCAGATTTCTAGCTTTTCTTTTAGTTCATGTTGCATGTGTTAATGATTCCTGTCTTGGATACCCTGGTTAGTTGGTAGAGAATACTTGCTTTGAAATCATCATTGTTATTGTTATTTTTTTGAGATAGGGTCTCATTATGTAATTCAGATTGGGCTTAAGTTCACTCTATGGCTCAGGCTGGCCTCGAACTCCCACCAATGCCCCTGCCTCAGCCTCCCAAGATTACAGTCATGTGGCACGATGCCCAGTTTTGCTTGAGATTTTAAAAGTTGGGTTTTTTTTTTTTTCAGTGCTGGGAATGGAACCCAGAGCCTTATGCATGCTAGATAAGTACCCTATCCCTGAGCTAACCTCCGGCCCATTTCTTTAGTGTATCTGTTTATCTCGTTTCTGATAAAAGCTGTATGTTTTTCTTATTTATTATCTTCTAGTGATGTGGTAAATCAGTTTCCTTCCTTCCTGTCTTCATCTTATGCTTTTCAAAGCAAAAGCTATTTCTAAGAGCCCAATAACTTTCTTTTTCTAGAGGTCATCCAAGGCAAGTGAACATGTACTTATGTGGGTCTCTTCAGGGGTAACCTTTGAAAACTTGCTTCCGGGAAGGCCACTTATATAGAATATGTATGTGACAGATCAATTTCTAGCTTGAGTGGGCCCTGGGGCTTCCTCCTCCTTGAGAGTCGAAGATGGTAGGTTTTCTTTGTGCATAAGGATATTTTTTTCACAGCCACTTTCACTTTATCTTCTTTATTAGTGTTTCCTTTAAAAAAATATTTTTTAAAGCAGAATTTTACTTCCAAAAGTAAGAGCTAAGACATCACAAAGAAAAGGGTTTATTGAGGGTATTAATCATCTAAGGAGTGAAACAAAAAGTCTTCATCTCCGTGGCTGTCACTAGATGGCAGTAGAGGACCCCTGAGGTCCTGCTGGGGTGGGGAGCGTTCCTGGTCCTGAACCTGATGTGAAGAGCTATTTTTCTTATGAGAACATTCCATGGATGTGATAGACTTTCTGTAGAGAGGCTTTCAGTGTGTTCTTTGGGTTGAAAGGATTGGTTTTTTTGAACCACTCTTTATGAATGTAGAAAACATTTAAAAAATATATATATGCTTTCTAATAGAGAAGCCAAGTTCATTTTGAAGACCATACAAAAAGAGAGACAGACAATATATATTATTATTAGTTACAGAATACACACAGTCAGACAATATATATTATTATTAGTTACAGAATACACACAGTTCCATATCAGAATGACAAATCCAAACCTCAGTGTAAAGCTTTTGTTTTTTAAAACAAAAATATAAATTTTATTTAATTTTTTTTTTTTTTTGAGACAGGGTTCTGTTTTGTAATTCAGGCTGGCCCTGAGCTCACTATGTAGCCCAGGCAAGCTTCGAACTCATAGAAATCCTCCTCCTCCTGCCTCCCAACTGCTGGGATTATAGGCATAAGCCACCATGCCCGGCACTGTGGTATGTGGTTATGGATCTAACTCAGGACTTTGTGGTTGCAAGATAGATACCAGAACCACTGAGCTAAATCCCTGGCCCAAAAATATAAAATTTTATGACAAAATATGTTGTAGATTTATTACAAGTGCCTTATAGAACAGGTTCTTAACCTGCTTGTATTGTTTTCCTGAAACAGTTAGTGCAATTGTTGATGCTTATAACCAAGAAACAACTGGAGGAATTGGGAGACCTGTTTCTCTTGTTTTCAGAGAAATAACTTCACAAACTGGGAGGCTTGTTCCTGTTACTTTACGGGTGTGGCTACCAGTCCTCCCCCACTTTGAATTTTGCTCAAATGTGAAAAAGGTTTTCTAGTGTTTGTAACTAACTTGAATAGACTAGTTTTGGTCTTTTTGTTTCCTTGTAGATTTGTGTGATCATTGACGTTAAAGGTTGCTGATCCATAATATAAAAAATGGCTCCTGTTCACCATATTTATTCGTGTGTTAGAAGTAGTGTACATGTATAAAGAGAATACATTTTTCTTAAGCATCTATATTTTGAGCTCTTATGTAAACATTATTGGAGTATGTGCCATAAACCTTGTTTCATTTACTTAATAAACTATAATATATGAATATATTAAGAGTATGATTGGTAGTTATTTCAGATCAAAATGGAAACAATGTAACAAAGCCAAATCACAGGAAGTTCAGGAAGCCGGGAGGGAAACAGTGTTGTGACAACGGCAATGATTAAGATTTGGGGATCACTTTACTCATTGCCTGGTACCTGTGTGACTCCTCCCAACCCCGTTATCTGAAATGCTGGGCAGCTCAGTAGAGGCCAGTGAATTGATTTGCGGCTGGCTTGGCAAGGCAGGAGGGACTTCCACACCTGCACTGGGATGACATCAGCCTTGTAAGCCGTCTAGTTCTCTAAGTCCTTCTAGCCACAGGTATTGCTAGAGGCAGGAGCGAGGGTGCTTGGTCATCTGTGGACCAGGCAGGGATACCTGGTTGGTAGAAAAGAGGCAGATACTAAGTGTCCGTGTCTTCTTAACATTTGAATTAAATATGGTGGTTTAACTAAGAAAAGGAGGCTGGGAAAAAAGGAAAAAATTTTGTTTTTAGTACTTGTTTTAGATCAGTTTTCAGTGTACAGAAAAATTGCCAGGCACAGAAATTCCATATACTCCCTCCCTCCTCTCTTCTCAATACTCCACACCAGAGGGGTATCACTTAGAATTAATGCGCTTACATCCACACATTCTTATCCAATGCCCAAAGTTTATACTGGGGTTCACTCTGTATATTCTGTGGGTTTGGAAATGGCATGTATGCACCAGTGTGTCATCCAGAACTGTTTGCAGCCCTGAAAGGGATGAGACTTTGCCTTCACTGTATCTAAGAGAGTAGATGATCTGCTTTTACATGGTTGGCCACATAAGAAAGTGAGAGAGAAAGCTGATGCTAGTGTGCTCACCTGCCTTTAGATGGTGATTCAGTTGGATGGTGATACTGCCAGGTACTTATGGCTTTAATATATTTATTTTTAAACTTGCAGCTGGAAAGAAGTGGTGGTAATTTTTTGGTATAAGTGGATACATTCTGTAGCAAATGGGAATACAAGACACAAGGGGTGTGTTAAT
>PVIC010045307.1:0-14469 GCA_004025085.1 Thryonomys swinderianus
TCTTTCTTTCTTTCTTTCTTTCTTTCTTTCTTTCTTTCTTTCTTTCTTTCTTTCTTTCTTTCTTTCTTTCCTTCTTTCTTTCCTCTTCCTCCCTTCTTCTTTCTTTCCTCTTCCTTCCTTCCTCCCCCTCTTTCTTTCTTTCAGGTACTGGACATTGTACTGGGGTCCTTGTGTGCTTCCAAGGTAGGCATGGTACCACTTGAGCTAAATCCCCAGCTGCATTTGTTTCTAAAGGGAATTGAGGGCAATATAAAAGCAAAAGGGGAGGAAATCTGAGCTTTAGGGCAAAGTCAAAACTTGACATGAAGTCAGTTCTGCTGAATGCCCCCTCACCTCCAGAGAACCCTTGATCAGTCAGTAGAGTGTCTGGGCTGTAACAACCCTGTGAGTGTCCAGGAAGGTGACCCCTGCCTGGAGAGGGAGCTTGAACCCTGTTTTCCTTGGAGGTTAAAGGGTGAGAGCATCTGAGACAAAAACCTGAGGGCTCTGATGGTTTTCTTTCTCCCTTTTTTCTCTTCTCTTTGGGTGGGAAGGTGTGATACTTTTCTTCACCCCCATGAGGGTCACAGCTCGCACCACAACAAAAGACAGGTTACCAAGAGAAAGCATAACGCACTTATTTAATCGAAGTTTTATGTGACATAAAAGCTTTCACAAATGAAGACCCAAGCCCCAGGAAGGAAAATTTCTGTTTTTATGTTTGTATTCCATGAAGAACAGACAGCTTAGAGATGTAGTTGGACAAAAGTGCCATTTCTGATGGTCATGACTGGGGTGGGGGTGGGGTGTCCCAACAAATCCTGTCAGTTCACATTCTTGTAGGCATCTTGTAGCCTTTTGCCTTCTGGGTGTAAGATGGGTCCTCTTTGAAGTGAGGGTTTTTAAGGGAGAAGAGAGGGGGGAGACAGAGACCTTTCTACGCTTTATGACTACTTTGGGAGAGAGGGATTCTGGTATTTGTAATCTACCTGGAGAATTCTCATTTCTGACTTGCTTGAGGGGATAAAGAGAGTGGAAGATTGGAAGGCAAGAGAAGACCAGAGACTTTTTGCTTCTGAGGCTTCTGAATCTCCCTCAGTTTAAAGTCCTAAAAGAAAAGTCCTCAGCAGGCCAAGGATCAATACTTTTGGAAATCATGTCCTGACTCCCTTCTACCCTCTCTCCTTCTCTCCCCTTCTCTTTTTTTTCTGACGTTCCTCCTTCACTCACTCCTTTCTTCCTTTCTCTTTCCCTTTCTCCTTCTCTTTCTCTTTTCCCTTGTAAGAATAATGACTTCATTGATTTTACCAAAAAAAAAAAAAAATGCATCCTCATAATTCAAGTGAAAGAGAAGTGAAAAAAAAAAAAAGAGAATATATCATTCCAGATCTCACCAGCCACAAATCATTGTGAAAGTGGGTGGCAGTCACCCCAGGTGTCTCTCTAGGCATATGTACAGATGTACAAATAGTAGCAGTTTCATGAACAGGAATATCTGACATGTGCCATTTTAAAATAAACGTGTGAATTTTGCTTGAGTTTCACAGCAACAAAGAAAAACTCAAAGTGCAACTGAAACAGTGGTTGAATTTTAGAGTAATTTTTTTTTCACCTCAGAAAAACCCATTTTTTTTAGCAGGTTGTGGTGGCATATACCTATAATCCTTGCACTGTGGCAAGCTGAGGCAGGAATATTACAAGTTCTGGCACAGCCTGGGCAATTCAGCAACTTAGTGAGACTCAGTCTAAAAAGAAAAAAAATTCTGGGAATGTAATTCAGTGTGAAGGCCCCAGGTTCAATCCCTAGTGTGGCAACCCAACAGTCCCCCTTGCCATCAGTCCTGAGAGTCCGTAAGAGTAAGAAAAATTAAAAGATTAAGGAAAAAAAAGATTATGAGGAATAGTTTGTTCTGAGGCTCATTCTGATTAAAGCACACTTTTAATTCCATACAATTTTGACTTGCTTTGTATTGTAAAAGGTGAAGAGTTCAGTGGCTTTTTTTTTTTTTCTGAAGGCCCTTCCTGATTTTTTTTTACTGGATTAGATTTTTGCCTTGTCCAAGTTTAGAACACTTGCATTCTCTTTTGTGGGTTTCCTTTAATTCCACATTTTGTTATGATCAATGTTTGCTGTTTTTCGTGACCTTTCTATTTTAGAGTCCCCCCTCCTCTATGTCAGTGTTTCATTTTATCGTGTAATAGCTCTTTTTATCCTTCCTAAGAAGTATGTGTGCTGTGTTGCTTGAGTTCTTTGTGTTGGAGGATGCCTGTCTCTCTCTCTCTCTCTCTCTCTCTCTCTCTCTCTCTCTCTGGTGGTTTCTTTTTTCTTTTTTGTGATACTAGCGATTGAACTCAGGTTCTTTGCACCGAGTTACATCCCTAGTCTTTTATTTTTCCTTTTTTGAGTCAGGGTCTTGCTAAATTGCCCAGCTTGGGTGGGCTTGAGTTTGTAAACCTCCTGCCTCAGCCTTCCACAGTGTTGGGATTACAACCTTCTCTGGAGCAATGCTTATCTCTTGATTTTTCTATTTTAAGGACAGCTTGAAATGTGTGGGTTTCCCTTTAAAACTGCTTCTCCACAGGCTTTACTGTGTGCATGAGGATTTCTCCTCCATCCCTCCTCCTCCATCTCCTTCCCCTTTCCTCCCTCCTTTTCTTTCAGTTCTCCTTTTCCCTGCTAACCCTGCCCCTCTTTCCCCTCCATCAAGACCTTCTCCTTCCCCCAACCTTTCCAGCACCCTCCTCTAGTTCCTGGCTCCGGTACCTTCCTTTCCCTTCTGTACGCTGTGCCTGGATTTGACTGTCAGTGAGAATTTCAAGACATGTTTTTGGCTGCTATAGTCTTTGATTCTCTCCTATTCTCTGGGAATGTCCGCCTGTTGCTTTTTATGCTTGAATGCCAAGGTGAAGCCATGACACTTCAAGTTCATATTTCCACTGCAGTTTGTGGACATTGCCGCCCCGTCTTCCTCTGCATTGCAGCTTGCTGAGGGAGAATCTGGGAGCAGAGTGGTTTAATGCATTCTTTCCACCTCAGAAAATGCTTCTTTTCCCTCTAGGAGTCCCATGAAGAATTATTTTCTTCATTTTGCCATTATATTTCTTGATGTCCATCATTTGGAATACATTTTTTCCCTGAACATGTTGTACCTGTTGGATATAAAGATGAAATCCTTCACCTAGAGGCAAATTTCCTGTGTGGCAGCTTGGAATGTCTTTCTTTTTTCATTTTTCACTCCTGTGTTCGGCCCAGGCAGGAAGGAAATAGGTGTGAAAAAAGTAGAAACGTTCTCAGACTCATTTTGCAAGGGAAGTGTACTGCAGGCACTTTGCATCAGACAAAAGTGGCAAAAAGAAAACTGTGAACAAAACTCATTTAGGAACAAATGTTACCTACAGAATATTAGAATATCACAAAAAGCACGAGATCATAAGAAACACCTAGCGTGTTCAAATGTGTCTTATTCCAACAACAAAAGATGATTGAACATTAGAAAATACACTAATGTAACTTTTTCCATGGAGAGGTTAAATTGTGATTCTCTTAATAGAGGCTGAGCAGCAATTGATGCAACTTAACACCCAGTATGTTGAAAATGAGAAGATAGGCGTCCTCTAAGCTGGCTTCCTACTTTCCGTCCCTCTGGGAGGGAGACCGATCGGTCACGGTGCTGGAACAGCAGTTCTTTTTGAAGTTTGCCTGTGACTAGCACTTTCCTGGGATGGGGGACTTTTGGTGGCACTTCCAGACTTGGAAGCCTGGAAGGTGATCATTCAGCCCAGAGGGTGTTGGCAGTGTAAGGAAAGAATGATCAAAATCACTGGGCAGAAGAAAATGAAATTTTTCAAACTCTTGTTGCTCCAGAGAGGAAGGGAAAACTAACAGAAGACAGGGCAGCAAATAGAAGGAAAGAGGCAAGAATGTGCAAAGATGGAGTCAGTGTGGATAAGGGAAACTCGGAGGCAGGGGCTGAGGATGTGTGGGAGCCGGGGTGCCCGAGGCTGAGTGGGAAGCCATGTTTTGCTATGGAGGGCGTTCTCCGGCACCATCTCCTCCTCCTGCCTGAAGGTGGTGCTCAGGCTGGTCCAGCTTCCTAGGCTTTCTACTTCCCTGATTCTTGTTCCAGCCCTGGCTCCAGCCCTTTCATTGAAGAGTTATCTGGAGATCATTGCATCCCTCTGCTCCCCAGAACCGAGGGCTGACTGACAAGGAGGTTGAAAGCCCAAGCTGCTACAGACCCATCGGAGAAGATGTCTTCTGGCAAAGCCTCACACAATCATGCAGGGCTGTGTCTCATCTGAGTCCATGCAGCCAGGGACAGACGGTGTACTTAAAAGCAGGATAGAGGGGCAGAGGATCTAGGAGAAGGCACTGGACTTACACATAGGACGAGGTTGGAGTTTGCGGGGCCTGTGTAGACTTGAATGGGTGGGGAGGCTCCGGCCTACACCTGCATACAGAGACTCACCAGGTCAAGTAATCCACCCAGGAAGATACAGAGCTGTGATCAGAACCTGATCCCTGGGAGGCAAAGCTAGAGACTAATGCTGATTCGAATCCCCAGGCTGAATTGCTGGATGTGTGAGTTTGAGCTGGTTCTTTCCTTTTGCTGGGCCTCAGTTTCCCCAAGAAGGCAGTGGGAAAAGTGGAGCGAAGGCCGTTTCTATTTTCACTGCCAGCGTGAGAGGAAATGCTGGGGTTGCTGGAATGTGAGAGGCACCTGCGTGTCATATTGTGTTTTAAGTAGGTTGGTGGCCGTCTAAAGTGGAGGGTGAGCTGGGGGATTAGGACTCCAAAGCAGGACTAGTTTATTGTGCACCTTTTTCTTTAAGAACAACATCTGCTTCTAAGTAGGTTACACTTACTGTGGCTTGTTTGCATCTTTCTTTGCTTAGAAAGCAAACTCTTTCTTCAAAGCTAAGCTTCCATCTAGGCCTGTGAGATTAGCACCTACTTCAGATTAATGGGGTCCATATTAATGTGATTTATTGTCATGGCTTTCGAAAGCCGTGGTCTAGTTATACAGCTACTTTTTCTTTTTTTGTGGACCAAAATGTAGGACATCTGGGCTAACAGAAGATATTTTCCCAGTTGTGTGTGCAAATACATGGACTCTCTTAGGGAGGTGTGGGGAGCAGATGGTGTCTGCGGGACAGAGCAGAAGGACATACCGGTGGGCAGGACCTCTCCAGAAGTCCATAGTGTGTGCCGCCGGGCAGTTCTTGGGTGGAACTTGGGAGCAATTCAGTGTCTTCAGCTGGATGATGCTTGAAAATCTCCAAAGTGGCGAGTGCTTCTCAGACTTCCAGAAAGCAGATTGTGTGCACTTTTTCAGAACCATATATGTGCCCCTGACAGAATTTCCACCCCACAAGCAACAAGCAGGCAATGAATTCCAAACTCACTGTCTTTTCCCTGATGTACTTAATGGGCGAAGGTTGAGAACTCTGGCTTGGGTCCTTCATCTTGGGCAGAGTCCACATTATGTATGAAGTTTTGGTTGACTGATGCTTGAGTCAAGCCCACTGAGGAATTTTAAGACCTTATGGTTCATGTTAAACTGTTTCTGAGCTGATGTGGTATCAGAAAGGGGTCTTACAGT
The DNA here is from genome assembly GCA_004025085.1 of Thryonomys swinderianus. Classification (NCBI taxonomy): domain Eukaryota; kingdom Metazoa; phylum Chordata; class Mammalia; order Rodentia; family Thryonomyidae; genus Thryonomys; species Thryonomys swinderianus. The sequence goes on from PVIC010045307.1 coordinate 5,583, forward strand.
CCTCAGTTCCGCAGGAAGCACCTGGCACCTCCCCTTACCCTCATGCTTGGGAGACTGTGTCCTTTTGTGGTGCCATTTAGCTGTATACAATTATGTAATTACATTTGTGAATGTAATCCTGTAGGGCATTATTCTAATTATAGCCCACAATCATTTTCAGCAGCTTTTAGAGAAATAATTTGTGCGATGAAATTGGGGCTCTTCAGGCTGTAGGAATGTCTGGAATCTGGCACACACAGTCAGCTCTGCCTCTTGGAACCCATATTTCTTCACCTCTAACTTAGGAAAGGGCATCAAAGCATTTGACCCACGGAACCTTTCTTCCGGGGAGGCCCAAACTGGCACGTTTTTAAGCTGCAGACCCTCAAACAACTCTATCTACAGAATCTTTTTTTCTCTTGATAACATAGCTCAGCTCCTGATCACTTCTTATGCATCCTGTAAAAATAGGGTTGAGTGAATTTGGTGGTGTGTCGATTACATCTTGAGAAAGCTGTTTAAAAATAAAATAGTATGTTAATTGTCATGAAGGACAGAAATGTCTGTGGCATACATTTTTGTTCTGGATCAAAGGGAGCCAAGAGTGACTTGAAAGCTTTTGAGGTGGGCAGTGAGTGGTTCTAAGATTTAATTAGTGGACATGTCAAAATTAAAAGATGATAGGCATTTTTCCAGTTAGTTGTTCTCCTCCTTCGACCCCTCCTTCGCTGCCTCTCTCCCTCTTTCCTTTCTTCCTTTCTTGATTCCTTCCTTCCTCCCCTCTCTCCTTTTCTCCCATCTTCCCTCCTTCTCCTTCTTCTTCCTGCCCTCCTTCCTTCCACTTTCCTTCTTTTTCCACCTGTTCTGCTTCCTCATCATCTCTTCTTCTGGTCCTATTTCTTGATAAAGCAGGTATCATTCCAGTTATGCTGAAGTTTTGTGGAGATGATTCTTCGAGGTGCATTCACATTAGACCCAGCACAGCAGTGGGCTTCTTGAAGAGTGCTGTCAGCCCCAGGTTCTGTCCCCTGTTCCCTGAGAGTTCACAGGCTGCTGGCACAGTGGCCCTATCGAAGACACTGAGGCCACAAGGGGAGCTGCTTAATCTTCAGTGGTGCCACCTGTGGGTCTGCGAGTGCCACCTCATTCTGCACCCGAGGATGGGACTGGAGCATTCTGGAGCCTCAGCTGGAGGCACTCCTGGGATCGGTCTTTTGTCAAATTCATGCCTGTGGCATGTTGTGGTCCCCAAGGTCTCCCATCTTATACTTTCTGTACTGTTTAATTAAAAAATTTTTTGGGCCATTTTTGTGGACTTTTCTGCTCATAAGAATCTTTGCAAAAAAAAGCTCCTTTAATATTTTATCATTATTAATTATATATTAGGGTTCTCCAGAGACACAGGAGCAATTGGATGAATATGTCGCTCTGCAAGAGAGGAATGGGCTGATGTGGTTATGGAGGCTGAATCCCAGAGCAAACATCTGTCAGCCAGAAACCCTGGGGCTCAGGGAAAGTGGCTTAGTCCAAGCCCCAAGGCCCAGCACCGAAGAAGCTGGTAGTGTTTGAGATGGAGGCTTGAAATGCTCAGGGCTGTTGTGTGAGTCGCAGGGCCCAAAGTTTGGAGAGCTTGAACTTCTGATGTCCAAGCGCAAGAGCAGAACAGTGTATCCCAGTTCAAAGAGAGAGGGAAACCAGTTCACCTCCCTGGTTTTGTTCCATCCAGGCCCCTGGCTGAGTGGATTGCGCTGTAATGAATCCTCTCAGGTTCACATTGTCCTCTCCCCCAGAAACACACGGATACCCAGCCACAGAGAAAGCTTTCCCAGTTCTCTAGGTGCCCCGCAACCCCGTGAAGTCGACACCTCCAGTTAACCACCACAACTTGCTGCTCTGAGCTCATGTTAACATGACCATCACCAGTTCACCTCTCCAAACAGTTGCTCCTGTTTCTAACAAGCCATAGGTGTGTACTGAAAACGGAGCGTAAGAGGGGAAGTGCTGTAATGCCAGTGTTTTTCTGACCTGCTGGGTCAGACCAAGGATGTTTATTCCGAGTTTTATCCTTTCCACATCGAAGTTGTGCTACGTGTGTTTAGTGCTTTCCACAGAAAACAGTTTTATTAAACGGGCCCCATAAGTAAAAATTCTCAAGCAACTTGTACTGCTTTTTTATGCAAACTGTCTCCATGTAAATGAAGTGCGGACTGGTGAGTTCTTTGACTGAGATGAAAGTCTGTTCACTGAGGTCTGTTCCTCTATCCTATTTTCTTATTATGCTTTATCTACTCTTTCTAACGTATTGAGTTGAACGCTTAGCTCATTAAATTTTATTCTTGTTCAGTAATGAGACCAAGCAAGGTTATTAATTTTCCTCTGAGTTTACTTTTGGATGGATGATCCCGTAAGTGTTGACGTGATGATAGAAACAGCTCATTGTTCCTTTTTAATAACATGCAAATTCTACTTAATACAAGAGTTGTATGGGAGGCTTATAAATTTTTTAAACACAACATCTAAAATGATGAGGTTTAAAAATTAAGCATTCACCATTCACTTCTAGCTTTATTGTACTGTGATTAAAAAAAATGTGACCTGTATAATTTTATATAATTTTAGAAATCAGGGGGCTATTTTTGGAGTAAAAAATATTTATTTTTGCAAAGCAATCATGGGTGCTGGAGAAGTATTTCTTGTAGGAAACCAAATTTATTAAGTTGTAGGCTGCTTTTCCGCAGTTTTTGTTTGTTCATTTTCTTTTTTTTTTTGAGACAGGTTCTCACTTTGTAGTTCAGACTGGCCCTGAGCTCACTATGGAGCCCAGGCAAGCCTGGAACTCAGCAATCCTCCTGTCTCTGCCTCCCGAGTGCTGGGATTACAGGCATGAGCCACCACGCCCAGCTGTTCGTTTTCTTTTTGCTAATGCATTCCGCCTGAGGTCAATCTAGGTCTCAGTCAAGGCTCCAGGTCCTGCAGCCCATCCTGTGCCGGTGACCAGAGCATGAGCCTGCCCATCATTTCTGCCCTGCAGGCTCGCCTGGGAGAGAGCTCCTGAGCTGGATGCTGTAGGTCTGAGTCCTGGCTCCAGGTGCCCCTCAGCATAGTGGTCCTCTGGGAGTTTGGAATGGGAGTACTGACTTGGAGGAGACTCGGGGAAGCTTAGGCAAGTCTGAATAGCCCTCCTTTTCCCAGGCATGTGCTGTCTGAGCTCCCAGGGACCAGGGAGGGGAATGGTGGAAACTCAGTGGATGCAAGTCTGAGAAGGCCCCGGGGATCCTCACTAGCCCCAGAGCGGGGCCCATCAGGTAAGCCTGAGTCAGCTGGCAGCCCCTCAAGGTCAGGAAGGTGTTTGTCAAACAGGTACATTACACTGGGGCACAGGAAGGCCAGGGAGGAGGCCGGAACCCCTGGAGTCCTTTCGCACCAAACTCCTCGCCTCCACCTCCTCTCCCCTAGGTGGTCAGAGCGGCTTCTTACTGCACTTGCCCCATACCAGGCCTCACAGGAGTCTGCCCACAGCTCCTCCACCCAAAGCCTCTCCATGGCTGGAATCTGAGGGCCTGGCATGGTGTCAGCTCTGAGGCGAGGCTTTGGCCAGTTATTTCATTTTCTAGTCCCCAGCTTTAGCATCTGCAAAATGGACCTAGAAAGACAGATCTTCTATTCTTCAGGACCAGTTTGGTGATGGCTGAGATTGGACTTTGGGAAGCATCAGGGGGACATTCAGGGACTCTGAGTAACGTCAGAGAAAGCACCTCAGTCTTCCAGGGCAGGCTGGCTGTGTACTTTATCCCTTCCTCCATTCATCCATCCATCCCTGATCTGTGGAGACTCCAGAGGGAGGCTGAGAGCCCACCATTTTTCCTTTTGCCCAGATTTCATGCTGATAAGTGGGATTGTTCCCGCAGAGCACGCTGGGAAAAGAATGACTTGCTGGGAATTATTTTCATATATTTTTAACTAGAGATGTTTTTACCGTTTTGAGCCATTTCCACAAATCTCTGCTGATGCCACACTCCTTCCACACCCTTTCCTGGTCACCTCGGGCCCTCAGTTTATCATGGTCCTTGTTCCAGCCTTTCCTGGAACAGTAAATCGGGCTGCACTGGCGACGGTCGATGAAACACCCTGACATTTAATCGTTTCCCTGCTCTCCTTTTGAAAGTCCCCGCAGCACCTCAAGATCCTTCCTAGCCCCGGAGATAAATCAGGGGCTCCTCAGTCATGTGAGGCTCCAGTGCTCCTCTTGAGGTGTGTCTGTGCACTGGGGGCAGGGAACACTGGGTCTGCACACTGGCCTCAAGACTTGCCCAGGTTGGCATCCCTCTCTTGCCAGAGACCATGGACTGTGCGGAAATGCATCTACACTCACCTCTCACCTCTCTATGAACTTTTAAATTTTTTCTTATGGTACTGGGGATTGAACTCAGGACTTCACATTGAGCTACATCCCCAGCCCCTGTTTACATTTTTTTCTTGGGTTTTTACCACTTTGGGGATGGGGAAAGACAGGTCATTCGCCACCTGAATGTGGGCGGATATGCCTGATGGTAGCTTCACTTAGCTGTGGCCATGTAAGGGGTGCCAAGCTTGGTCTCACGGCCGGGACCTCTTATTACCCCAGTGCTGATCTTGTGATTTCTGCTTGTTCTCTCAGGACTTAACTGAGGCTGCAGAGCTGGCCGCGTGAGAGGGGGCAGCCCGAGGGTGTGTGGGTGGGAGCAGAGCCTCCACCCAGGGTTGGGCCACAGCGTTCTGCAACTCTCTCAGCACCTAAATCCTCACAGGTAGAGGGGGCTCATGCGGTGGGCCTTCGAAGGTATAGTTGGTAACCGGCTGCAGGCAAATGCAGTCAGTGCTCATGCTGCAGGGGACTGGCTCTGGAGTGCCTCAGTTTCCAGATGAGGTGGGCCCTCCATCCTGCTCATCTGGGCTCTTGGGCCCCAGTGTGTAATCAATCACCCATCAGAGCTCTGGTTGCTTCGCTCAGGCATGGTCAGTTTGTCTCTTAGGCTCTCAACATACAGACATCCTTTGTGGCTTCTCTTCCACATTCACGTTGATCAAGGATCCTGGAGGTGTAAGGCTAAAGGCTTCTTCTCAACGATCTTTTCTGTAAAGAACAGGAATGTAGAGGAAGTGCCACCCAGGCAACTCCTCACGGCCTTTGGGATCAGAAGGTCCAAAGGCTGTGGTTGGGGGCAAGTGACTGAACCTCTGCAACAGAGGAGCTACCAAAGAAGCGCTCAGCTGAGACTTATCCATTTGCACCGAAGCCTCTGGGCCACTGTCACGCTGCAAAGCCTGACACCAAGGGAGGCCTTTAACGGTATGCTGGTTAGTGTTGTGTGGTGTGGAAAGGAACCCATGGGCCTGGGAGCCACCAAGGGTGACAGGGCCAAAGCTGCAGCCAGCTGGAGTCCCAGGCCAGGTCTCCTGCACCAGGAAGGGCTGATGACCAGGGTAGAGGCCCCGAGCCTAGCTCTTACTGCTGTTGCAGAAGTGAGCGTTGCACACCTGGCTTCCTCAGGCCCGAGACGCTCAGCTCCCTCCTGACTCATGCCTGCATGGATCAGGAGGTGGCTGGGTCTGGGCTCTTTTCTCCCATTGCTGGGATAGGGGGTCCTAGGAAAGGCAAAGCCCACGGAATTCCTGTGTTCTTTCTGTTCCTTCTGTTTATCTCAGAACGCAGTGAGGACCTAGGAAGTGTTTCTTTCTGGCTCATGGCTGGTGAAAGACAGAGAGGTCGTCTACCTCTGCCCTCTGTACTCTGCTGGCTTTGAGGGTTCAGGATGAGTAGTTTTGTTGACCTCTAGGGGGCGCTCAAAGTCCCTGTAGCTCTGCTGATCCTGTGAAAGGCTAAGCTCTGTCCAGCAAGGCCCTGAGCCCACACAGGGTGGTGTCTCCTCTGGATTCTTCTTGGGAGCCTTGAGGCATGTTCTGACTAGCGCTGGTAGAGAGCAGACATAATTGCTTATTGGCAGGTGGGTCACATTCCTAGTCTGCTTTCCCTCCTGCTCACTGCCTGGTTCTGAGGCAGAGGGTAAGAGGTGGCCAGGGGCTTAGAGGTACTCACTGATTTTCTTTAAGCAGGCGACAGGACGGTGGGTCAGAGCAATATACGAAAATCAGCCAGTCCATATTCAGTTCCATCCCGATCCTTTATCAGCTGGGCGGCCCTGGGCAGGTTATATAACCTTTCTGAGCAGCAGTGTCATTATCTACAGAGTGTTTTAATTTAGGTTGCTCTGGAAGCAGAACTGGGGCACAGGCAGTTTATTTGGGAGGTGATGGTAGGAGGCAGGAGTGAAGGAGATGGAGGAGGGTGAGAGGAGAAGAAAAGAAGTATCCAGAATGCATTGTTGAGCTGGATACTGCTGAGGACAATGGGGACTCCTTCCTGAGACAGAGTGGTTTTGTTTGTTTGTTTCATTTTGTGTTTTGGAGACAGGATCTCCCTTTGTGGTTAAGGTTGGCCCTGAACTCACTATTCGGGCCAGGCTGGCCTCGAGCTCAAGGTGATCCTCCTGCCTCAGTCTCCCAAGGGCTGGGATTACAGATGTGAGCCACCACACCCGGCTTTAGGGACTCATTCTGGCAGGCAGCCTTGGAAGTAGTAGGCAGTATGGCCCTCAGATTGTCCCTTCAGACATCTCAGGCTGAGGCATTTATCCACTGATACCTGTCCTCCACTGCCCCCACCAGCTAACAGTTTGCCTCCAGGGTTCCCTACTTCTGGGCCGTGGCCCCCACTTAGCCCAACTCCCACATCAGCAGCTTCACTATTCCCCGAAGAAAGAGCAGTGGCCAAGTGGCTGTATAATCCCTCAGATTGGCTGCTGTCTGTCTGTGGGGGCTTGTTGCCCATAGTTACTGCTGATGCCCAGTCTCAGTGGAGGGGACCAAGGGCTATGTATGGAACCTACCTCCTGGAAGGTGTTTAGAATGAGCTCTTGCTAGTGGCTTCGGCACAGGCTGCCTGGCAGGCAGTAAGGGCATGATAAATGGGAGTTGGCTTCTATTGTTACCGTTGTGATTGTTTTATTACACCAGTTTGGACGTGCCTAGCCAGATTCGTCATGTCACCCAGCCAGCCCATGTGTCAAATGGTAGCCCAGAGGCCACATACAACCTGAAGACTTGTTTAGTTTCCTTGCCCAGCATGTATTTAGAGCTTTTTAAAATGAATTGCAACTATTAAATCTGAGCACTTTTCATATAAAAACGGGGAGTTCCTGTCTCTCAGGAATTTGACTCATGGGGTAGGGGAAGAAGTTGCTCAGTCTGGGAGCTTAGGGTTGGCAAGTTTAGGGGTCTTGGGGAGAAGGACCTGGCCAGGAGTCCCCAGGCCTCCTTTCTTCTTGGGAGCACAGGGGTTTGAAACCGGAAGGGTCTACCAGAGCCACTTCCGGGTTTTTGGAGTAGCTGCCCCGCTGGTTGCCTCCTGCCTAGATCTTAAGAGGGTCCCTGCTGCTCTAAGTACTGTGTGCTGTTTCTGATGGTGGTGAAAAATGACTAGTCTGGAGTGTGACTGCAATAGATCCTGTCCTGGAAAAAGAGTCAGGAGCAGTCAGAAAGAGCGATGGGGGAAAGCAAGGGAGTTTTTCATTCCTATTCATTTAGCTCTTTCTAAGGTACTTAAACTTCCCGTATATTAACATTAAGTGCCTGATAATTAAGCACGGGAAGTGGGAGGAGGAAGAAGGGGGTGGCATAATGAATCTAGCAGCTTCTTTCACTTACAAGGACCCCTGTTGCTTGAATGGGATTGGAGGGACAGTCAGAGTCTAATTTCCAAATAGGCTACGCCCTTCTCTTCCTTTGGGGCTGCTATCTCTCTGGGTTTTTAGGATTTTGGGGGTTATTTTATTCTCCTGTTTCTCTGCTTCTGGTGCATAGCATTCCATTATTAGAGCGCCAAGAGGCATCTTGGGCTGCCCACTCTACCCTGGTTGTTAGATGGTCGCTCTGTATAAATTAACTTCTCTGAGCCTCAGAATCTCCACTGGGAAACGGAAATAACACTGATCAGATTTCCCAGAGTTGTTGTAAGAAAGAAATCTAAAACCCATAAAAGACATGGTGGCAGGGGGAGCTTTTTAAGTTGTTGAGCAAGTGGCCATGTGAGGCATACAGGACCATGCCGACGTGTTGGGGATCGTAAGGACTACCCACCCCTGTCTCCACAGGCATCGCTGTAGTGGCCTTCCCTATGATAACCTGGCTATGGGGATAGTTACCTCGATTTTCAAAGACCAATTTTCCGGGAGAACAATACTAGCTTTTATCTCTTGCTGCAGTCCTGTCCCTCAGGAGGCTTGCAGGAGGGGGATGGGAACTTCTGGCGCCCTCACTCTCAAGGCCCGAGGTGGTGGCAGCGATGTTGAAATTTAAATTCATCCTCTTATCAATTCCCCCAGACACCTGTCTTGGATAAGGTGCTTTGGGAGCCAGGCTGGAAGTCCAAAATATTAGCAGCTCTTCCACAATCTGGGCTTTTAAATCATAATGGCTTAGCAAGGTGCTTTTTAAAAAGAGCATTTATTGTTTTTGTTCAGCCTATAAAAGTCGTACATGCTTACTGGGGATAGTTTAGAAAATGTGAAAACATATAAATAAAAGAATAAAATCCTCCACGATACCTACCTTGAGATAGTTGCTCTCAACATTTCGGTGAATTTCTATTCAACTTTTTTCTTCCTGTTTCCTTCCATTTCACCTTTTAAAAATTTTTGTTATATAATAACTAAAGGAAAGAACATATAGGGAAGACACAGCAATAACTCATGTTCTCATCATTCATTCATCTTTTTTCCTTTTTTCCCTTCCCTTATCTCCTGTCCTTTTTCTTGAGGAACATGTTCATAGAGTTAAAGCTCTTCTTTCTATACCCCTCTAGCTAGTTCCT
>PVIC010045308.1:0-14658 GCA_004025085.1 Thryonomys swinderianus
GACCACTTCCGGCAAGCGCAACACTGAACGTGGTAAAGCTCAGCGCGGGAGAGCTGTGGAGAGAGCAGCCCTCGACGGCGGGGAGGAGGGTGCGTGAGCCAAGGGAGGACTCTGCGTCTACCAACGCCGAAGGGAGAGAGGGGAAGACGCCCGAGCAGGGTGGGCACAGCCACAGGGTGGTGAGTCACCAAGAATTGTTCGCAGGCTGCAAACAACAACGTACAGCTAACCAAAGCTAGGACAGGAAGACAGCTGGGCAGGAGTGGAGGAGTAGCCTGGAGCTGGCACAGAGGGACCTGTTTTCTTTGTCCTATTCCCACCTCTACCCCCAGACAAAGAGAGGCGGCCAGCCAGAGGTTAGGAGCAGCTGGAGGTGTGAGATAACAAGCTCTTAAAGACAGAAGGCCCGTTATACGAGCCTCCAGCGGGGACTCAAGGCAGCCCGGAGGGACTCCAGCCCGCAAGCCCTGTTCCAAGACTGGGGAGCGTGGACTTTTGTTTTTGCTACAGGTCTGGATTCAGAAAGCGCACAATACCCCGTGCTGAAACTCCCTTTTTGGAAGGAAGAACGGTTGCACATCTGGGAAAGGTTAGGGTCAAACATATAAATGAGGGGAGTGGAGCACATTACTCTGAGACACTCCGTCTGTGACGTCAATGGCTGCCGGCTTTGGACAGGGGCTGTTCTCATGGACGGCAGGCAGGGATCCATTAACTCTGCCCAGCGCTCGAGTGTTTATATGGAAAATGTGAGGCCAGGAAGTTTCTCCTCATTATGATTTGGAGGTTGTCAAGTAACTATTCTTTATTAGTTGGTTTCTGTCTTTCCCACCTTAGCAAAACCATTCTGTTCTGGTTTCTCTTTTGTCCTACTCCAATTTCCCACTCTCATTTGCTCTTTTAAAAGGAAAGAAAGAAAGGAAAGAAAGAAAGAAAGAAAGAAACAAAGAAAGAAAGAAAGAAAGAAAGAAAGAAAGAAAGAAAGAAAGAAAGAAAGAAAGAAAGAAAGAGAAAGAAGAAAGGAAAGAAAGAAGGGAGGGAGGGAGGAAGAAAAGAGAAAGAAAAAGAAAGAAAGCAAGAAAGAAAGAAGGAAAGAAGGAAAGAAGGAAAAGAAACTTCTGTGGTGTGCCCTGAATGGCTTTCCCCCTCTCCCTGTCAGGTCCTGTTGCTCTCCCTTCTTCTTCTCCTCTCCATGGCTGCAGGCCCAGCTTGGCAACCTAGTTTCTCAAAGCACAGAGCGCCATATAACAGAGTGAGTGTTTTGACTACTGATGACTTTCTTTTTCAAACTTCAGGGAGCAAGTTGTCCACCGTGGCCCATCCCCTGTGCCAAGTCACAAGGAGACAGGAAACTGAGCCAACACCCTGACACCCTTGGGTCTCAGTCAGATCCAAAGAAAAAGATGGTGAGTGCCAAAATCTGTGTGTAGGAAAATGCTTAAAGCCTGGAATTTCCCATTTCTCACCCTGTTCCATACATGACACTCTCAAAGCCATTATCATCCACTCAGATAATAACTTGGGAACTAGAGATGTGTTTCGCTAGGTTATGTCACCCTGTGTGCCTCTGGATTGGAATGAGACATCATGCAGATTAACTACCAACTGTAGGGAATACCACAGCCTGTTATGATGGTGATAAAGGTGGATGACCCACTACACGAACCAGTGATGGTACATTTTAAGAACATGACTCCCTTTGTGTTTCCTCAAATACTTTCCCCACCACCTTCTTTTCCATAAGTGGTTCTGCAAAGCATCAGAAAGGGAAGCAGGAGTGAATAAATACTTAGAAAGCACAAACAGTTGAGGAGTGGGGTAAGAAACAAAGAGGCAAGAGAAGAAAGGGGTAGAAGTAGAGATACGAAATGTATTAACTTTTTGAAATTTGCAACTCGTTGATATAAGCGTTATATTGAGTATGGTACACATGTCATCCATAAATACCTGAATAAGTTTTCACATATACATGCACATGAATACACACTAGCTATGGTTAAAAATAATGGTTTAAAAATTGTATTCCATAGGCCGGAGATTTAGCTCAGTGGTTCCAGCGCCTGCCTCGCAAGCACAAGACTCTGAGTTTGATCCCTGGTAACCACATACAATGCTGGGCATGGTGACTCACGCCCACCAGCAATCAATACCACATTCCACAGTGCCGGGCGTGGTGGCTCACGCCTGTCATCCCAGCACTCGGGAGGCAGAGACAGGAGGATTGCTGAGTTCGAGGCTTGCCTGGGCTACATAGTGAGCTCAGAGCCAGCCTGGACTACAAAGCGAGACCCTCTCTCTGGAAAAAAAAAAAAAATTGTATTCCAGTAAAAAAACACATAGCCATTATTCAAATATAATTATCCCATCCTTCGCATCACTTTCTGAAGCAGTTCCGGAAGTCCTCTATCAAAGTGTCTTTAGTTGTGTTGTGGTGGCTGCTTTGATGTCCTGAATCAACACATGATATTTACCATTCATGGTCACTTTGATTTTGAGAGAAAAGTCACATGGTGCCTGACCCAGTGAACAAGGCAGATGAACACATACATAATGCTTCTGCAGACCTGGCATTTCACTGGATGGCACTCTTCAGTAGCATCCACTGGATTTTTTATGGCATCTCATTAATCCTCACAACGACCTCTGAAGAAAATGACTGTATATTTCTACATTATAGATGTTTCGCTGAAACCTAGTAAGGCCAAGTGACTTATATAACATCTCTGGGCTGTTAGACAATCCGACGTGAGATCAACTATTTGGTTTCCCATGGTGACAACACCCAAGCTGAGCTGTCCCTTGAACAACACACAAGAGAAAAGAAATAACGTGGGTGGAAAAAAGTCCCGGAGACCAGCTGTGGGATGTTGTACGATAGATCAAGGCCGAGAGAACAGCAGTGGTCCAACTCTAACCAAAAACATGGAGGTCGAATGCATGAAAATGTGATTACCACCTAAAGCTGAGATGAACATTTAGGGCCCCAAAGAGGAAAAAAAAAAAAAAGCTCATTTTTGCAATCTGGTTTAAAACAAAACTGAAATAGTGTGTGAATATATTTTCACAAAATTTTAGTTGCATACAATGCAATGACTTTACAACTGGGAATTAGATGACTTCCTGATATACTTATACTTTTCAGATGTATAGATTTCCATAAATAAATAACAATCTTGCCCCATATTGGCTATTAAGACTCATGGACTTATAAGTGGCGGCCTGAGCAGTGACTTCCAGACATTTGCTGCTTGATGATCTTGGGATAGACAGTCTTGGGCTATACACTGTTCCTAGCTAAGTATAAAAAGCTTGCATGAGTAAAACAACCTTTGAGGATGATATTTAGAAATAAAAATAGAATCTTTAATCCGATTATAAAAACAACACATCTATTGCAGAAAATCCAAATACAGAACAGTATAAAGAAAAATATAAAGGCCACATGAGAGTTTATCCTCCAGCAATGACAGTTGCTAACATTTTAGTCAACTTCCTAAAGGGAGTAAACTTGTTTATAAGTAATATATATACACTCGACTGCAGGTGCCACCTAGAACCTCCTGTCCTATAAGGTTTTTTGAAAAGATTGTTGTAAATTCTTCAGTATCATCCCTTAGCTTGTATGAAATACCACCAGATTTAAATTCACATGATTGTCACTGGCTACTTACTTTGACTCTCAGCTCTGGACAGCATGTGATAATTAACTGTGGTGTCAACTTGAATAAAAAAATGCTTAGCAGGTTGGATTTGCGCAACTCTGGGTGTGGATGTGGAAGGCACCAACTAATAGGCTTGCTGCCTGGATGGGATACAAAGGAAAAGAAAGAACTCTTGATTTTGTTTCTTCGGGGGCTTCGGGTCTTTGCCACTGCTTCCGGCATCTGTCTCGAGGCCTCCTGGGCAGAACCTTCAGGTTCCCAGCGCACTCCTCGGGGAGATGCAGGCCTTTGACTTTTGTCTGGATCGTCTGGCTCTCCAGGCCACAGACAGCTTTTCCTCACCCTTCCCACTGAGACCTGCAGGCAGACATTGTAAATCTACCTTTAAAATCTTACCTATATAATATTATACATAGGACTCTGTGTGTTTTTACATATAATATGAGCTCTGTCCCTCAGGTGAACCCTAACGGATACCCTACACCTTACACTTATTCCTCTAACTCTGGTCTTGTGTTGACAAGTTGAATAAATCACTCATTTCTTCTCGTGGAACATATTTATGTGTGAAACAGACTGCATAAGTGGGGGATGATATGCTCATGATGCCCATAACGCAAAGCACCACGCTACCCAACTGCTCCGGTACTCTCTCCCTTCTCCTTCTGTCACCCCTTTTTCTGTTCTCCTCTCCCCCCATCTTTATTCCCTTGTGTTTCCTGTGCACTGTGATACACGTATTTCTTGTCTAGCTTCATATCTTGCTGATCCAAAGTGTTGCGGCCTTGTCTGTTACTAGTGGCTCATAAAAGAATCTTATTAAACAAATATTCTTAAGAGAAAAGCTATTGTCTACCAGTATCTTTTTCTTTCACTGTATTACCATGCCGATAGACCTAAAGGAGCACTGAGACCTTCTATGGCAGTTCACTGATGTCAGGTTGACTGGACTGACTGTGATCACTTTTGTGCATATCTGCGGGGTGTTTCCAGAGAACACTGCACGGGGTCCAGCAAGCTGAGCAAGGACATCCCACTCTGACAGTGGACAGCACGGTCTGACTGGAGGCCTGGATGGTATAGGAAAAGAAAGGGAAACACCTGTTCTCTGGGTCTTTCCTCCTAAGTAAGTGTGTGTTGTGTTGCTGCCTTGGACACCGGACTAGTTCTTGAGCTTTGACTCTGAGATTCAGCCTCTGGATGTTCTCAGCCTTTGCCTTCTAAGTGGCAGCTGCAATGCCGGCTTTCCTAGCACCAACTCTGTAAACTGAGGCAGGTGGCTGACCTCCCCAGCCTCCAGTTTGCAGATGGTCATTTTTTTTTTTTTTGAGACAGAGTCTTGCTTTGTAGTTCAGGCTGGCCCTGAACTCACCATGTAGCCCAGGCAAGCCTCGAACTCAGCAATCCTCCTGTCTCTGCCTCCCGAGTGCTGGGATGACAGGCGTGAGCCACCACGCCTGGCACTGTGGTATGTGGTACTGATTGCTGGTGGGCGTGAGTCACCATGCCCAGCACTGTATGTGGTTACTGGAGATCGAACTCAGGACCATTGCACTTGCGAGGCAGGAGCCAGAACCACTGAGCCAGATCTCTGGCCCTTGTAGATGGCCATTTTGAAAAATCAGCCTCTGTGATTCTGTGATGGTGTAAACCCATCTAAGAAATACCTTTGCACACACATGTGTGCATATGTGTGTCTGTGTGCATGCATGCACATAGGAGGTGGAGAACATGTATGAGAGACATAAGATATATAGCCTATGTATTTGACTCTCCTTCTCTGGATAACTTTAATGCAGTCCCCAGGACTGGAATCACAAGCAGCTTTTTGCGTTTTGTTCCCGCAGATGAGCAAAAAGCCTAGAGTATCCAGGAACGCCCTTTGGAATATGCTAAGTAATGCCTTTAGAAAATAATGTGGCACGCAGACGAAAACAACAGCTTTGTGACAAGGGCGTGTTATCCCTTGCAGCCAACCTCATAGACTATAGAAAACATGCTCACACTCAGTAACATGCCTGAGTGAAAAAAGTATTGGACATACTTAACACATTCTTTGAAGCTACATATTGTAGAGTGACTTAGGTTTGTAAAAATCATTTTCTGAATGATTATGAGCTACTTACTCTTAAAACACTGGAGATATAATTTCTTTTATGAAGTCTTCATAGAATTCTCTGCCTCAGAAACCCTAGGTGTCTCATTGCTGACCTTCAGTTCAGGTAGTATGTGGCTCTCTAGCTACAATGGCTATAAATATATGGCACATTCTATCCCGCATCTGTCCCCACTCCAGCTACCCAGAGTCCCTTCAGGAAGGAGAGAAAGAGCAGGAGGAAAGAAAGGCAGATTAATGAATCTCTCCAAGGCAGGGACTGGAAATATCCTGCCACAGGCCAAATACTGTTAAGCTGACCTGAATGCAGTCTGAAATTGAAATTAGCATTTGTTATTGGGTAGGTAAGTGGGAGTATAGAAATTATGTTCAAGTATAAAATTTTAAAAATACTTTTAACTGGCTAAAATTTTTACACCTTCAAATTTTCCTTAACTCCCCAGTAAGCTTTGTTAAGGGATTTAAAAATCCAGCAACAATTTTAGAATATGAAGGTCAAGGTTAAAAAATGCCAAGGAGAAATAAAAAGGGGGACTTGAATTTTCAAGCATGCAAGTATAAGATGAAGTAAATATGTTTAGCAAAAGATGAAGTAAAAATAAGTTGTAAATACTAAATTTATAATTTGTAATTACTTCAAGGATTAACTTCATTACATATTTAGAATACTCCAAGTAATCAGTTTAATAAATGAATAGAAGATATAAATAATTTGAGAGAAATATAATTAATAATTAACATAAAGCAAAAAAACTGTATAGTTTTAGTTGTTTAGAGAAGATGAAATTTGTGCAGACCCCCCGAAAAGTTTTAGATTACACAAACTAAAATATGCAAAGGAAAAATTATGAACCAATAGTTAAAGAACAAACAAATGGAGTTATAAAATTATGAGATGAGTTTCTCATAAAAAGTAGTAGTAGTCATATATTAAGTATTAAACACAAGCCCCACATCATTAAAATGTCCACATTAAAAAAGGGAGAAAGATGAAATATTTACAGTATAAATAATAAAAGCAAAGAGGATTACTTACAACATGTGGAAACATCTCAGTTCTCTGTACTTACTAAAGATGCAAAAGAAACTTGTACTCCTAAAAGTATTAATTTACAGCCAGAACATGAAAATTTGATGGGTGATGCAATTAAATGACCCTAAGTCATCGAATGCAGCTGTCCCACAGGAGTCAGAGTTACAGGAAGTAGTCTAGTCATTTCTGGTTTTCCTCTTGTCCTAAGCTTCCTGGCTAACATCTTATTTGTGGATGGTCTTCTATATCATCATCTAAGTGGAAGCAGATTGTGGGTGTCCTCAGATGCCATAGCAGGGGGTTCAGATTCTTTCTCTAAGTAGACAATGTGAGTTCACTTGGAAACACTACAGAAGAAAATATCTTAATAAAATCTATGCAGTCGGTGAATTAAAGAAAACCTAGTTTTCTGGGATATTTGTGAGGGTCAGAAAATGTGCATTCCACACCCACATACCATGTCCATCACACACAAATCTTCATGAGGGGCTGAAGAATACATTTCTACAGAGGCATTCAATGATGCTGTTTTTATACTTCAAACACAGAAGTACAGATGCGGATGTAGCCATAGATGTATGTTTGCTTTGGATTATGCCATGATGATGGAAAGAGTCATGCACGGATGAGACAGCAGCTAGGAAGCTTAGAAAGAAAAATTTAAAACAGAAGGGAAGGGAATGGTGCTGTATTGCTAACAGTTCATACACATATATCAGAGAAAACCAAAAGAGTACCTACAGCGCTTCTATAGCATGATAAACAATTAGCAACAATAGATCCTCTAACATTAGCAAAAATATGCTCTCAGGTCTGAAAGTTCCACATGAATTTTCAGTTTGTCTGTCTTCTTTTAAATAACACATCACTGAAATTAATCCAGGTCCGTGTCACATGTTCTAGATGATTACTATGTCTGAGTTTACCCCTACAATTTAAGGGTCACTTCCGCATTTGTGACGGTAATTGTATTGATTCTAAATAAAGGTAAAATGACCCTCCAGAGCACTGTGAAAAGAAGATTATAGTTGTACCGGTAGAGGAAAGTGATGGAAGGACAGAGACAACCCGGGGAGGAAGGTAACGTACGTGTCTTGAATGTGGGACTCCCAAGCTGTGAGGACAGCCCTTCGTTCTGGCTGGGCATGAGCGGGCACCATGTGTTACGACTGCAACATGAATATGAGTCACTCATACACATGGAGATCTCATTCA
Organism: Thryonomys swinderianus; assembly: GCA_004025085.1. Classification (NCBI taxonomy): domain Eukaryota; kingdom Metazoa; phylum Chordata; class Mammalia; order Rodentia; family Thryonomyidae; genus Thryonomys; species Thryonomys swinderianus. Next base: position 8,027 of record PVIC010045308.1, read on the forward strand.
CTTTTTTTGGATTCTTATAGTGAAAATTGAAAAAAATTACATGTGGAAGAGAAAAGCAGTGAATAATCACATCAGCGCAAGTAGAATTTATGCTTATGAATATTTTTATTTATTTGCTTTTGGTTTTTTGAGGCAGAGTCTCACTTTGTAGTTCAGGCTGGCCCTGGACACAACTATGTAGCCCAGACCAACCTCAAACTCACAGCAATCCTCCTGCCTCTGCCTCCCAAATGCTGGGATTATAGGTGTGAGCCACCATGCCCAGCATTGTAGTATGTGGTTATCAGTGTTGGGTTTACAGGCACGAGCCACCACTCCTGGCATTGTGTTATGTCCTTGAGTTTGCCAGACAGATGCCAGAACCGCTGAGCTAAATCCCCGGCCCTATAAATAGCCTAATAGAAAATACATTAACAGTGGTGTTTGTCAAACTTTCTTCCTTACCATAGAAGACTATTTGTCATGCAATTGTGAAGAACATTAAATGTGTTTACTTAATTCTTTTCTGTCAAAATTATTAATGACATTATGATACATACTATGTGCTAATGACTGTCATTCTTTTGAAGTAATACTTCTTTGGAGATTTTCTCTCAAAATGTGTTATGAGCCGGGCGTGGTGGCTCACGCCTGTAATCCCAGCACTTGGGAGGCAGAGACAGGAGGATTGCTGAGTTCGAGGCTTGCCTGGGCTACATAGTGAGCTCAGGGCCAGCCTGAACTACAAAGTGAGAGCCTGTCTCAAAAAAAAATGTGTTATGAATATGCATAGAACATTTCTCAGTATGTAGTTCTTTTAACCTTTAAATGCACACTCACTATAATTATACTTATGTTAGCTAATCTAAAATGTACTGCATTCTTACTGTTTCATAAACATACAGATCATATTGTTGAGATACAATAGCTCTGTGAAGTATGTTCTAATATTAGACCCATTTTATTGATAAAGAAGTTGTTAAATAAGCTGTTCCAGACTACAGAGTGAGTACACCTAATTGAACCAATGTGTCTCCCCAGGTTTCTTATAACTGTCTCTTTTTGGCATTTTGCCTTTTTTCAATAGTTTGTTTACCAAGTGATTTCTCCATTAAACAGTGAACTTCTTTAAAGTAAGAATAATGTCTTATAGTTTCAACTTTATTGAGATGCAGTTTATACACCCTACAATTCATCTACATGTACAATTCAGTAGTTTTGGGTATATTACATAATGGATGTTTTAAAACTGTGAAAAACGTAAATAAATAAGTTTTATCTGTCCTAAGTGTAAACTTAAGTAGCATTAGTTGTATTCGCTAACTTTGTGTGAATACTAAAATCACCCCTTTGTGGTAATAATTCTGCCCGTCGAACGAAAATCCTTTGTAGCTTATCAATTTTCTACAAGTTCGAGATGAGCCTGAATCGAATGGAAACAGCACGTCCAAGGGTGGCCAGGCGACCTGAGGATAGATTTGTTGCACAAGGCTCTACGACATGGAGGAACTCACGGTCCCTCTTTCTGTCTTATGTCCAAGTTGCAGGGATTCTTTCTTTCTTTTTATAAATTGAATTATTTATTGGTACAATTTATATACATCTCAAAATCACGCATAACATTGGGGAATTTGTACCAGTATGTGACACAGGTTAATTCTCATTTTTACCCATATCCCTACCCACCCACACCTCCTCACCCCCTTTATACATGCTCTTTTATTTTCTTTCTGTATCATATTTATTCCTTCCCCTCATCACATTCCCACACCAAGTTTCCTATAGAAATTTTGCAGGGATTCTCTCTTAAGGTCGTGAACAACAACAACAAAAGACCCACCCTTCAGGGAGCAGCCGCACCATCACTACCCTCCTAATCACACGCCTGTGTAGGCTTCGAGCCCGCCGAGCGCCGCGAAGGAGATGCCGGCAGCAAGCGCTAAGGGGGGAAGAGCCAGCGCCTTCCTGGGGGAGGGGCCGTCCGGGAACTGGGAACGGCGGAAAGGGGCGGGCGAGGCGGATCCCTTACTCCTCCCCGCCCACCCAGGCCCATCGCAGGGAGACCCCTATTTCCCCCCAAGGGACACGCCCAGCCCAGCCTCTCCTCAAAGACCCAGGCTTGAGGGTCCACTGGGGGGTCCAGGGTAGAATTCCCAACCCACCCTGTAAACGTCAACTCCGCCCCCAGCCTTTTGCATTTTCCTACGCAGCCTGGCCCGTCTGATGCAATCGCTCAAACCCAAAACTGAGCAAGGCGGGCCGGGCGTGGTGGCTCACGCCTGTCATCCCAGCACCCGGGAGGCAGACGCAGGAGGACTGCTGAGCTCGAGGCTTGCCCGGCCCCGATCCTTCTCTTTCCCTCACGTCTGGCTTCTCCAACCACTTCCTGGGTTTCCCTGCAGTTCCGTCCGCACGCCACTGGGAAGTCCTCCCTCCAGCTCCTCCCCACCGCTGTCCACAGTGCGGAAGCTCCCCCTCCTTCCCTCTGCTTCCCTCCCTCGGCCTCCCTCCCGCTTCCTTCCCGACTTCCACCTTAGGAGTTGTCTCGCCTTTACTAATCCTTACGGTCCTTTCTGCACACAGCAGCCATAGTGATCCATGCAGATAAGTCAATCTTCTGAAAACCTGCAGTGTCTGCTGGAAAGCGATCCGAGCTCTTCCCGCTGGTTGACACAACGCTACAAGACTTGGCACTGTCTCTGGCCTCATCTGTTACTATTTCCAGTCTCCCCACTGCTTGTATTTAGTCACCGAGTCCTCATTTCAGTTTTTCAAACATTCCATTCTTATTCTCAGTTTAAGATCTGGGGAGTTTTTAGCTCCCTCTCCCCGGATCTTAAAAATAAAGTTTATCCATTCATTTTTAGTTATACATAGTGATTCCGTTCACCATAGGGGAATTTGTACCTGTACATGACATATCTTGATTCTTTTCTTTTTCCCATTTCGCCTTCCCTCCCTTCCAATTTTCTTCCCTTCCTTGCTTAAAAACGCTTTGCTACCATTTTTCTTTCTTTTCTCATTTTTTCCTTTCCCTTCTAATTCCTCTACCCATTTAAACATTTTGTTCCAATTTCACAATATCTAATATACGTTTTGCTCCTCATTTACACTTTGGGTTTCTCAGAAAGCTGAAGCAGGAAGATTGCTGGAGTTCAAGGCCAGCCTGAACCAGTGAAACCCTGTCTCAAAAAAGAAAGAAAGAAAGAAAAAGAAAGAACGTTCCCTCTGCCTGAATTATTCTCTGTTCCTTCTGCCAGTCTGGCCCCTCTTATCATTCAGGTCTCAGTTGAAGTATGAAAGACTTCAGAAAACCACTTAGTCTCTTATCATTAGGGTAATGATATGATGAAAATTTTAAGAAATTTAGGAAACATTTCTAACAGATCCTTGTTAAAAGAGAACAGTTGAAGCTGGAATAGATACAGTCATTTGCCTTCATTTTACAGAGTACCTAATACAGAGGCCATTACCAAGCAGGAGTTTAGGCATTAGCGAGGCAGCAGAAAATAATGCCCCAACCTAAGGGAATGTCAAGTCTTGTGGATGAGGGTCTCCTTTATAATTGCTCTTGCATGTTTGGGTGTGGTGCTGTACCCACGGTGAGATTGAGTCAGGAGGGTTGAAAACTCAAACCCATCCAGGGTTTGTGTGACTTAACAAGGAGATTCTAAAAAAAAAAAAAAAAAAGCCGGGTGTGGTGGCTCACGCCTGTAATCCCAGCACTCAGGAGGCAGAGACAGGAGGATTGCTGAGCTCGAGGCTTCCTTGGGCTACATAGTGAACTCAGGGCCAGCCTGAACTACAAAGTGAGACCTGTCTCAAAAAAAAAAAAAAAAAAAAAAAAGGCTCCAAATAAATATAGCTCAATGCAAGGGTTCTGAATTCAATCACCTGTCCAGAAAAAGAGGGTCACTGAGATTAGATTATACCTTGTGAAGAGGCAGAACACCAGCTAGAGTATGCAGCATGAGTGTTACAGCTCAGAGCTCGGCACAGCCAGTGCAAGAGAACAGAGGATACACTCAGGAGTTTCGGAGGCCAAGTGTGTAGCTTTATTCTAATGCCAATGCCAGAGGATCAGCCTGGCATCTCTTCACGAAGAGGCTGGTGCTGGGCTCTGCTGAAGCGGGGCTTTTATGCCCTAGATGTAGAAAGTTCTCGAAGTGGGGGGGGGGGTGGAGCTACATTTAGAATCATCTGATTGGTCAGGCTCAGCGGTGCTATGGCTTAGAAGTCTGATTGGCTAGTACAGTGTAGCGACTACGAACTCTATTGGCTAGAAGGGTGTGCGGATTTCCACCTAGGACAGAGGCGAGTATAACAAGCCTTTTGCCCAAGTGAGCCAGTGTTCTGAGGCTCCAAACCTCAACTCTAACAAACGCCGCCGAGTGCTGGCCGTTCCGCGGTGACCGTAATGAAGTTCACAAAGTTAAACAGGGCTGGGGGAGGGCACGTTTGAGCTCTCCAGGAGTGCAAGGCTTTATGCACTCGGTTTTCCCCTTCACATATACTTGCACCCTTACTGTATAGTTATCTGAACACCTGCGTAAGTCTAAACCAAGCCATCTGGAGATGGGTCCCGGTGTCTTTCCCCACCTGTTAGACGGCAAATCAAGTCTTCAGCGCTTCGGACACCACCACAGCTCTGGGTTCACCGTGGGGTCCCCACGTACACAGGCAATCTGGGCGCAGTCCGTGCTGTGCTGGCCTCCTTGAGGATGAAAAGAGGAGGAGCGAGCGTGTTCCACCCAGTTGGACCCACGACAAATCAACCCAGAGGTCATTGGGCTGGAGGGAGGGAAGCCCAGAGAGGGCCCAGTGCGGCCTCGCCTGTCTCCAGCTGTCGAAAGAAAGTTGCGTAACTGTTCCTTCTTAGCTTTTGGCACAGCTGGGCTTTAGACGAGGCCGCAGATCCTCGCCTTTGTGCACCTATCCCTGCTTCACAATGACCCCTCCTGGCGCTGTTCTGGGAGGAAATACAAACGCTGGGTTAACCCGGGGCCTCTTCCTCCAGATCCAGCCATCTCTCCGCATGAAGTCAAGGTCTCACTTTCTGCTTAGAGACCTGCCCCTTCCCTCTTCCAGCTGGCACAGAAGCGGACTTTCCCTGCCAGCTTTCAGAAACGACAGTCATCTGATGATGCAAGAGCTCCGGCTGTGTTTTGGTACAAGCTGCTGAAAGCTTGGGGGCTTCTGCTGGGGAGGAAGCGGGGCTCGGAGGCCTGGGGAGGGCGGAGCATTCGATCGGTGGCACATCCCACCCCTGCCTCCTTTGAGGGAGGCTATCAAAAGAGGCCAGGTTCCGCCTAACTGCCGCCTCTTAATTCAGGACCAGCCCTCCACGTGGCAGGAAAACAGCCGAGGGGCGGATTGTTCTTCCCGCGGAAGGAGACAGCGAACTGAAGGCCGCTTGGCCCCCACGTGTGCGGTGCTGGCAAGAGCAAACGTGGTCAGGGGTGGACGGGGAGAGGCACGGGGAGCCTGAGAAGCACGACCCCCCGCCCCCTTCCCCACCTGGGCCCCGGGGACCAACTTCCACTGACTTATGCACGGATCCGGGAACGGCCAAAACCCCGTTGCTGTTTGGCTGCCCGCGTCCAGGGAAATGTGAGCTGTCTGTTTTTTCTTAACTCTGCTCTTATCACAGCAGACTGTTTCTCTTGGGGAAGCGGCTTCATTTCCAAGAAACCTGTCTTGCTCCTCCTCCCCGGCAGCCTCCTCCCTCGCCCCAGCCTCTCCTCGGCTCACTCCTAACCCAATCTGTGGCCACATCGGCCGTCCCCTCCCCCCCACACCCCGTCTGGGCATTAAGCTGCCACAGGACTTGAACTAATAGCAGACCTCTCCAATGCAAGGATTAAAGCTGGTCCGCAGAATGCAGCGGTTAACAGTTGCCTTTTGAGGTCATTGCCTTCTGGCCGGGGTCATTCAAGAAAACACAGACCTCAGTCCTCGTTGTGGTCCTAAGGTGGCCCTTGGTGGACGCCCCCAGTGGGTCTGTAAGTAGGACCTCTTGTAAGATTCCTGCTGCCTCAGTGTCTGAAAGGCAGATAAAGCAAGAATCGAGTCCAATCTGGTCGCCCCCATCCAATACCCTCTCCCTCAGAACTCACGGAGGGCGTGGAAAGTTAAACGCCTTCCGCTGTGTAACAGGTTTCACGATGTTTGAGACAGTCCCATCGTTCCTGAAACACGGTACCCGACACCCACAACGTGAGAGGAGAGGTTGACTTTGGCTCGTGTTGTAAAGGATTAGGTCCGTAGTTGACTCCCTGTAAGGCAAGAAGTGCATGGTGGAAGGCTTGGCAGAGAAAAGCTGCCCTTGGCACCGTGGCCAAGAAGCAGAGAGAGAGAAAGAAGAGGAGACACAGAGGGACAGGTCCTCCTAGGGCACGCGCTCGTGACCCATCCCCAAGCAGGCTCCACCTCCTAACAGAAAGTCAGCTCCGGGGCCTCAGTCACTTTCACACACGTGAGAGTCTGGAGGACATTTTAGGTGCAAACCATAACACACGGAGACCAGGATCTCCCCGAAGGACAGTCCCGATGACTGCTTCTCACGCAGGCCTTCCGTGAGGCTCCAGGAGCCCCGTCGGCCTCTATGAGGTCCCCCTTTCAGGCACTTTCCTCTATTTGTGCTTTCTTCTTTC
>PVIC010045309.1:0-14571 GCA_004025085.1 Thryonomys swinderianus
CCTCCTCCTCCTCCTTCTTCTTCTTCAGAAAGTTACGGCCTAACTCCCCACCTGAAATGCGAGTTCATGTTCTCCAAAAATCGAAGAATGAATTTTAGGAACGACGGAGGTTTGAGTAGGAAAATTTTATTGAGAGAGAAAGCTTCTGCCTTAAGAGAGACAGAAGGGGGAACCTGGAAAGTGGGTAACCCAGAATCGCTTTTCTTAGGGGAATTTTATGGACCAAAATCACGAGGTGGGGTGGGTTCAAAAGTAGGGGCCACTAATGAGATTCAAAAAAGGTAGGCGGGCTATAACAATCAAACAGGAATTTTTGACTCTGACTCTTCTCCAGGGAGATGGGTTAAAGTCTCAGCCCTCCACCCCAGGAGGTTGGTGCCTTCTTTAGAATATCTGGTGGCTGCCTATTTGGAATATCAGTCACAGCTATTCATCCCATATGGGTGGGATAGCTTTCTCTCTGGCAACTCTAACCTCCAAGTTGGCTTTTTCTGCTCCCTTCCAAGGGCCAGTCCTATCTACCTGCCTACATATGTCTAGCTGGCTTTTCTACCTGTAATAGTTGTTCTCTATGGCCTTTTATGCTCTGTCTTCTTAGCTTGAATGATTAGATGATTAGATAGAAGGTGCATGATCTCTTTAATGAAGATTTGATTAAAATAGAGTTCCAGATATTTTTACTTTCCCACTATCTATTGAAACATTGAGTCATATGTTCACCTGCGATAGACTAAAGTTACTAAAATTGTATTGTCCTTTGAAACTTTGCAGAAACTCAGAAGTTCTGGGGCCAGCCGGCAAAATCAGATGGTACCTGAGTGGCGGGGGTGAGGATTAAGAAAAACACAAGACAGACAAAGATGGGGGTCAGGAGGACCTCAGATAATTCTGAAGGCTCCGAGTTTATTCTTCAGTGCTCTTTTATAGTATTTCTAGCTAGAGTGCTCATGTGCAAAGCTTACAATCAATAAGGTAATCAGTGGTGAACATCCACGATTAACATGATTAAAACCTAAATATCTACAGGAACTCAAAGTACAAAGGATAACCTTGTCTGGAAGCCAGTATCTAACAATCTCTGCTATGTGTTCTCTCTGCTCCTTAAACTTCTTCCCTAGGTGATTAGCACATTTCTTTATCTTATGCTAAAGACTAGCAGAGACTCTCAAGGCACAAGTCTTTGTCTCTCTTAGAGTACTTCCCTGGGGGCGGGGGAGGGAGAGACCCAGGGCAAAACGCAAGACAGTTTTCTGGTGAGGGAGCAGCCCCCAGTGCCCAGAGCAGCTCCCAGAGAGCTGGGGCAGTGCCCCGCCCCAAGCCACTTCCCTCACAGAGGAATTGTTTTTTGTTGTTTTCTGCTCTGTCACCTGTGCAGCCAGGATCTCACTGCGTTCTGGACATGACGGAACCTCTTCAGTGGGCCAGACACCACTGGCAGCGGCTGACGGGTGGTGGAACCAGGAGCGATGATGACAGACTGTACAACTACTCCTCGCTGCTCGCCTGTGGGAGCAAGTCCTCCCAGACCCCGAAACTGCCAGGAAAGCACCGCGTCGTTATTCCCCACCTCCAGCCCTTCAAAGATGAGTATGACAGATTTTCTGGAACCTATATGAATAACCGGATACGAACAACAAAGTACACGCTTCTGAATTTTGTGCCAAGAAATTTGTTTGAACAGTTTCACAGGTACAACCTTGTTTTAATTATAGAATGCTCTTTATCATTCTAATGGGTACATAATTTTTTTTAGCATTCACAACATTATCTGTACTCAAGCCTAAGGCAGGTGACACCATTTGTGGCAATTAGGGTCCAATTCTCCTATAGAAAGATGAACCTTCATGTTCATTCACATAGCACTTCACAATTGGTAAAATGCTTTCTCTTTATCAGAAAAGATATTTTTTATATCATTATAAATTAGGAAATTCTATGTTGTACCCAGAGTTTTATTAGTGATGAGTAGCTAGCCAATGGCTGTAACTTTGAGTATTCTCACTCTAATGTAGTGTTCATTCCATTAAACCATCCTGCATTTTAATATCACGTTTTTCTTACTTGATAGGGTAGGGGAAATAAAGCAAATGTATAAGGTGTTATTATGTGAAATAATGACATAATTCAGTTTAATAGGTGTTTAGTGACAGTCACCTGAGTTTAGGCATTGAAGGAACTACAGATATAATTCTTAGTCTTTTCCTTATGGAATTTGGAATTTAGCCATGGAAATAAGGTATGTATACAAATGATGAGAGGACATAGTGTACATACTTAGTGTTATAAAATGCTATCAAGGAGAATGGGAGCCTCAGAGAACTATAAAGCTAACTGAAGCAGGAGAAGGGGGTATGGCGTGTGATTGAAACATGGAGGGTGTGTGAGACATTCCAGACTGAAGTGTGGGCAATGCTTATTTCAGAGGGAGGAAGAAGTATGAGTAAACATACAGAAGTGGTAGTATAGAAGGCTTATTTGAAGCCTCAGAAGTGAAGTGGTCGTTTCTAATAATATAGAAAGCTGTGCTGGGGAGCAATAGAGAAAATGTTGGAAAAGCAGATGTAACCCACAAGAGGAGTCATCACACAGAAGAGCTAGTTCATGGTTTAGAAGGCAGGAGGCAGCAGAAGCAGCAAGCAGAAAGTGCCAACAGCGGCCCTGTTTCTGTCCCTCGTAGTCTGTCCAGTCTACATGCCTATAAAGGGAGAAGCACTCACACCACATTATCCACACCCAGAACTGTGCTGAACCAATCAGTGGGCCATTTTAGTAATTACACACCCTTCATCCTGGCATCATGCACTCTAGATCCAGCTACCTCTGAAAAGCCCTACTTATATGCCTGCACGAGGCTTTGAAGGACATCCAAACACAAGCCATAACACATGCATTTGGTGGGGAAAAAAGTCAAAAGCTTAAGTCCCTCAAGATATAGCTTTTTTTTTTTTCATAGGTGGTACATTTAGAAATAACTCAAGGCACAGAAGTAGCGTAAAATGTTAAGGAAGGGGCCGGAGATTTAGCTCAGTGGTTCTGGCGCCTGCCTCACAAGCACAGGGCCCTGAGTTTGATTCTGGTAACCACATACAATGCTGGGCGTGGTGACTCACACCCACCAGCCATCGATACCTCATACCACAGTGCCGGGCGTCGTGGCTCATGCCTGTAATCCTAGCACTCGGGAGGCAGAGACAGGAAGATTGCTGAGTTTGAGGCTTGCCTGGGCTACATAGTGAGCTCAGGGCCAGCCTGAACTACAAAGCGAGACCCTGTCTCAAAAAAAAAAAAAATGTTAAGGAAGAAATTTTTTGAGTAAAAGGAGCTGGAGATGAGGAAGAAGTAGAGAATGGATAGATTATCTTTTGAAAAGCTTCGTAATCAGTGGTCAAATATGTGGAAAATTTAAGGGGCTGTGCACAAGTGAGATTCTACTTTTAAGGAAAAAGGCACATTGAACTTACCTTATGGCTAAAAGTAAGGAATTAATGAGGGAATATTTGAATATATAAAATATAAGAATGCAAGAATTTTCTAAATAACATGGTCTTGAGTAGTTGGAAAGAAATAGAAGGGTTAGTATTAAGGAAAAAAATGCTCAGGTTTTCCAACTTATTTTGTCTTATTTTAATCTGTCTATGTTTGGATATATAAAGTGATAAAGGCTTAAACATTAATTATGAATTTTCTCTTAATTTTTCTAAATTAAAAAATATAGCACTTTCCTTTTTGATATACGTGGTTACACAAATCAAGACTGTTCCATTCAAATAAGCACTATTATATACTTCGTAGAAGCTTACATTTATTGAAGGATGTCCTGAGCCAGTGTCTAGAAGAATAATACATAGTTTGGTCAGGTTTTTCAGATTCTACTAATACACTATTTTATAATGTACAAGACTGACATACAAACCTATAAGGAAAGACAAAATGGTCATTTGCCTTTTTTAACCTCAGATCTCGAAGTACTTCAATGATATGTATTGTCTCTGTGTGTGTTGCAGGGCTGCCAATTTATATTTCCTTTTCCTAGTTGTCCTGAACTGGGTGCCTTTGGTAGAGGCCTTCCAAAAGGAAATTACCATGTTGCCTTTGGTGGTGGTCCTTACAATTATTGCAATTAAAGATGGCTTGGAAGATTACCGAAAATATAAAATTGATAAACACATCAATAATTTAGTGACTAAAGTTTACAGTAGGTAAGTACAATGGGAGTTTCCATAAGAAATATACATGTATCGGGCCGGAGATTTAGCTCAGTGGTTCTGGTGCCTGCCTTGCAAGTGCAAGGTCCTGAATTTGATCCCGGAAACACATACAATGCTGGGCGTGGTGACTCATGCCCACCAGCCATCCATACCACAGTGCTGGGCGTGGTGGCTCATGCCTATAATCCCAGCACTTGGGAGGCAGAGACAGGAGGATTGCTGAGTTCAAGGCTTGCCCGGGCTACATAGTGAGCTCAGGGCCAGCCTGAACTACAAAGCAAGACCCTGGCTCAAAAAAAAAAAAAAGAAATATATATATGTATCTTTTAGAAATGTGTTATTTTTTTACCCCCTACATGTGGCCAGAACCCTTTCCAAATTGTTGTTTTCAACCAATATTTCTGACTTGAATTCAAGTCAGGTGTCAGAGAAAAAAGAAGGTGTGTAAGCCACTATACACCCCAATTTAACAAAAGTTTCTATGATTCATGGATAGTGGAATTGAAAGAATTAAATTTCATACCCTAAAAGGAAGGCAAGTGGGTAATGTGCAACTATGGATCTCAATCTAGGGTTAGAAAGAGGGTGGGATATGAATAATAAAAATTAAGTTAAGGGAAAAATAGGAAGTATATGAAAAGAGAAGACAGCAACTACTTATGAAGCAGAAGGATTATGAAAAGTGAAGTCTTTTTTTGATGAGCCTTTTTTCCTTTTGGAGACGTATATTTCCCATGTTTATCAAGTGGAAACTCTAGCCAAGAGAAAACTCAGTTAAAATGAATGTTGAATCATAGTGTATATTACGTGCAGATCCCAGATTTTTCTTTTTATATTTAAGTTAATACTTAGCAAACAGTATAGGCAAGTATAATTTGTCTTGAATTTTATGAAAGCCATAGCAGAAAGACAAATATGTGTTTTGATGACATATTTGAAGAAATGATATTCAGGCTAAAACTTGCAGAATTCAGGATTTTGTTCATTATTAGAGTTTTTCAGTAACTTTCACAATAGTTGTTTTAAAATAAAACCAATAAATCAAATAAAAGAACTATTTTTTGCTTTGGAAGATAGTGAGATACTTGAGTTAATTTAGCAGATTTTTCTTATACATATGTCTGCTCTCAAGGGAACCAGAAAAACTGATATATTCTGTCAAACAGTGAAATATTGCAAAGTGCATGATCTGCTTTTTAAGTCCATAGAACATTTTTCTATAAAAATTCTATGACTCATTCATTAATATTTGTGTACTTAAGTAAATCAGAGAAAGAAGTAAAAGTTTGATACTGATTTTTACCTTCTGAGATCAGAGGAGATTGGGCACGTTCAGGACGGTATGGCCATAGACCTGATTTTTTTACCTTAAAAAAATAGCTGTAAAAGTAATATTTTTAAATGCTTATATACTAACAAATTTAGCAAATGGAAAGAATGATAATTTATGTATACTTATACATGTAAATACTTTCATACAAAGTATTGCCTATTTTTAGTGCTAGCTTTCAGCTAATATGTAGATTAGATCATGTTATCATATATGTTTATATGCTTTTGTAGGTTCTTCTAAAGTATTTTAATTCTAATTATCTCCCTTAGTATCTGTGTAACCCTGGGCAAAATATATAAACCATCCAAATGCCTAGTTTCCTTCATTATGATTATAATAATAAGACAGCAAGCATATAACTAGGCCTCTCTAAGTGTTAAATCAAAATTAATCATCAAGATTATTAATGCAGGTTTTTTTTTTTTTTTTAGACAGGGTCTCACTTTGTACTTCAGGCTGGCCCTGAGCTCACTATGTAGCCCAGGCAAGCCTGGAACTCAGCAATCCTCCTGCTTCTGCCTTCCGAGGGTTGGGATTACAGGCGTGAGCCGCCATGCCCGGCAAATGCAGTTTAATAATAACTACTAGGTACAGTTTATGACAGTCACATCATCATTTAATCAACACTGGATAATTTTTAATACCATTGTACTATTTCTTTAGATATTAAAATTGGCTAATGAGACATAGTGTGACTTTTTCCTTTTAGACACAGTCTAGGTCTGCTTTGCATAATTTGCATGACTGTACTGCCCTAGTCATTTACTTAGAGTCATTTTTAAGATACCAGTTTAAATTGGATTTCATCAGAGAATTGGATAATTTTTGACCTTTTTAATCTATGTTTGATTTATTTTTGCTTATTGCTGCAGAAAAAAAAGAATGCTCATATCATTCCCAGTTGTTCTTGCAACAGTTATGATAATCTTATAAAGAAATAAAGGTAGATAAAAAAATCATCTCTGTTGATTTAAATATGCTAACTTAAATTCCAGTGAATACGAGATCACTTAAGAGAACTAATTATTTCTCAGAACATTATGAGTGAAAGTATGGGGCTATTAAATTTAGGAAGCCTTTGGAGGAAGAATATTAACATTTCTATGCTGATAATTTGGTTCTTACTTGTAATACGTGGTTTTCACAAGGTGCTTAATTTCTATGAGTAAATTTCATTTGAAGTAACACTCAGTAGTTTAGAAATTAACATTTAAACTCTATTATACCCCTATTAAATTAGAATTGTCTGGTACCGAAAAGCTTTCTTAAGATTGCCTATAAGGTAGAACCTATTTGAAAAGTTTTAAGATTTTTTCATAATAGAAAATAGAAATGTCTTGACAATAACAACACTAATCATTCAGCAAAATTGATCATTGACCATTGGTGCCAAGAGATTTAGAATTTTTTTTTTTTGAGACAGGGTCTCACTTTGTAGTTCAGGCTGGCTCTGAGCTCACTATGTAGTCCAGGCAAGCCTCGAACTCAGCAATCCTCCTGTCTCTGCCTCCTGAGTGCTGGGAATACAGGCGTGAGCCACCACGCCCAGCACTGTGGTATGTGGTATTGATTGCCAATTGCCAGTAGGTGTGAGTCTCCACGCCCAGCATTGTATGTGGTCACTGGGGATTGAACTCAGGACCTTGCGCTTGCAAGGCAGGCACCAGAACCACTGAGCTAACCCTTGGGCCCGAGATTTAGATATTTAAACAAGAAATAAATATATTTCTTGGCCTCCAAGGGTGAACGTTATTGTCCCACCATGTCTCAGTGTTGCTGGTGTAAGAAGTTTCAAACACCAGCTAATCTCAACAGTTTAACAGTGCTATCTGATAAGTGCATGAAAATTTCAGGATTTTCAAGTTTTGAAATGACTCCCATTATCAGTGGCCTTCTAAGATAACGAACTTAACGTGTTGCCTTTGAAAAAAATAGTGGTTCTTCAAGTTCACTTTTTAAGGCACAATTAGCTAGGTTTCATTTGGTGTCTGCAGCAGCGAGTGTAGCTGGGGGTAAATGACCGCTTGAGAGACCGGACTAGCAGGGACTGAAGGGCCGTGCTCACATCCCAGGACTCTCTTAGCCGGGAACGAGCCCCTCCACTCCTTACAGACAATACCTGCTCATTTACCGAAGGGCTCTCCAGTGTATCCACAATGCCAACCACAGATCATGGGTACAAAAACTAAACTAGTGGCTGCGTAGAGAGCATCCTACATCTTAGAGCATCGATTTAGAGCATCTCAAATCATAGCTGTTTTTGGGTTCAAAGATAATTCATTTTTTATTTTACATTTCTTTTAATTTTTTGGATGCCTGCTTTAAAAATCAAAAAGAATGATTCACATTCCCAATTTCTTCTCTCTTTAGATGTGTTATTTTAGAGACAGCATCTCAGTATGTAGTCTAGGTCAGCCTTAAACTCGCAGTGACCCTGCCCCCTCACCCTCCCCTATCTGGGAATAACAAGTGTGCACCACCACGCCCAGCTGGCCTCACATTTAATAAAGGAAGAAGCAGACACTCACATACTCCACCCTCATTTTTACCTCTTTGTTTGCACCTTTGCCAATTTCCATCCAAGCAAAATCACTCTGAGTGGCTGAACTTGTATTCTCACCTTTGCTCCATGGCATGCGTGTTTAATATTGAACTAATAAAGAAGCAGGATGGGCAGAAGCAGAGGTTGTGAGCACTGTATCCTGACCAATGAGAGTCGCACAGAGCACAGAAAGCTAAGAGGAAACAAGAAACTCTAGTCATGCATTTAGGCCCTGAAAGGAGAAGCTCTTCTCCCAGTTTCATTCCGTGTCCAGGAGGGAGCCGTGTCCTCATGTTGCAAAGCCTCCCACTGCAAATGTTTGCGATGACTTAACTGTGGCTCTGTCTGGCTTGGTGCTTCCACGTACCACACTCTCTTTCCTCTTCGGCCCCTGTGTGGCATGAGCACTTGGACAGGTACAGTGTCCCTGCTCGCTCCACCTGCCTCAGCTGCGATCCTCCCCCTAGGGGTTCAGGTGTCACCCCCAGGGCTAGATGCTGCCCCTGTTTGCTCCCGTAGTACTCGTGCCCACCTCAGTCTTACAAAATTGCTATCTGGGTCTTGACAGTAAATTCTCTACAGTAGGAGGTATCTTAATCATTTTTATATGCTTAGAAGCTCACATGGTGTTGATATATTAACACAGTGTATTTATCCGAATGAACTAGCTACCTGTTTTTCAGTTTTTTGAGACAGTCCCACTTTGTAGTTCAGGCTGGCCCTGAACTCACTGTGGAGCCCAGACAAGCCTGGAACTCAGCAGTCCTCCTGTCTCTGCCTCTTGAATGCTGAGATTATAAGCATGAGCAACCATGCTTGGCTACCTATTGAGACTACCTATTTTTAAAAATCCCAATATGTGCTCCAACTGGGAAAAAAATGGAATGAATTTGAGTATAAAATTGGCGTCATCTGAATTTTATCCCATTGTAAAATAAATTACGCCTTAGAGAAATCCTACTATTTATATTTGAAAGAAAAAGCAAGTTCAAGTCTCTCTTCTTTGCTTGCTTTCACAAATTCTCAGCAAATTTCTTTTAGCCTTTTCATGTAGAAGTTGAAATTATTTAGCTTGATCTATATATCTGATTCCTTTTTTCAGCACATACATCTTCCTTCTGATCTTAGATAAATAGAAGTCACTTTTGTGCAGCAGTAATAGTACTTTTCCATCTGAATTTTTTTGTTGTTGTTGTTGCCTTTTTGGAGACAGGGCCTCACTTTGTAGTTCAGGCTGGCCCTGAGCTCACGGTGGAGCCCAGGCAAGCCTCCAACTTAGCAATCCTCCTGCCTCTGCCTCCTGAGTACTGGGATGACAGGCGTGGGCTACCACCCCCAGCATTGTGGTGTGTGGCACTGATTGCTAGTGGGCGTGAGTCACCGTGACCAGTATTGTTGTTTGTGGTCACCGGGGATCAAAACAGGGACCTTGCGCTTGCAGAACCACGGAGCTAAATCTCTGGCTCCTCCACCTGAATTTTTAACCCTATTCCTTGTTGCCTCTCCATGGCCTCAACCAACTTTTCCCCTCTGTCCTCTATTTTGTCCCTTGTTCGTCCATTAGCTTCTTCCCTACATCAGTGTGCATAGTCAATTCTCTCTGCTGTATTTCTTTTTAGCTGACTTTATTCCTATTAAATGACATTAGAGGTATCAATATGGTGGCCTCAAGATTTTAAAAAAGTTATGTCTTGATATTTTATTTCATTTCTTTTTGCTGACTTACCCATCCATCTCGTGATGGGAGCAGCAGGCAGGAGTCACTTGGCGTTATGAATGGTAACTTAACTTTATTCTAAATTGTGCTTCAGTCATGCATAACGATCCCAAATCCTACAGGCAAAAAAGGACTGAAAACGATAACTCACTAACTAAATTTTCAGATGAAGCATTTGTGGAACTCAGACTTTAGCAATCTGAACTTCCCTTTCTGCATGTTGTAGACTAAAATTTCCCCTGATAGTTTAACCATACTTGAAATTATCCACGAAAATAAAAAAAAGATTATGTTTTCAGATGAATGTATTTTTAGAACTTTCCCTTTTCAATTTCAGGAAAGAGAAAAAATACGTCGATTGTTGCTGGAAAGACGTCGCCGTCGGGGACTTCATTCGCTTGTCCTGTAACGAGATCATCCCTGCAGACATGCTGCTGCTCTTCTCCACGGATCCCGACGGGATCTGTCACATCGAGACTTCCGGCCTTGACGGAGAGAGCAATTTAAAACAGAGGCAGGTGGTGCGCGGTTATGCAGAGCAGGTGAATAATGTATTCTCGCCTGCGAGTCAGGAACTGTTTTTTCTGGAAAATGGCAGAGCTCATTTCCACAAAACAGAGATTTGAAATTCATTTTCACCATTGAAAATGAATTCTTGAAGGCGTCTATTTATTTTTCTTGAAGGTTTAATCTATTTTTTTTCCAGATAACAGTGGATGGGTACTCTACTTTTTAGATGAGAATAATATGGTTTTGAAGTTCAAACACTTCATTCTGACAGTTATACTTGTTGCAGCAGAATTCTAAGAACCTGACCGAGTTAATCTGCAACTTGGGAAATTAGTTTGGAAAGGAAATAATCACATGCCAATTTTTTTCTCAATCTTAGATTTCATAGCTTATATTTTGTTGATCGTTGTCCCTAAAAATATGTATTACTTACATACCCATTCGTTTTAAAACTTCTGTGGCTTGTCATGGCTCGTAATTTCTGGCTACACTATGCTGAAGGAAGCAAGAACTCTGAACAGATCAGAGGGAATTTGAATGAATCTCAGCTCTGCCACTGTTTATTATGTGACTTCGGAGCTCTTTATGCTTCCACTTTATCTTAAAATGTAAATTATATTCCTTCATAGAGCTGTTGTAAGACTCATGTAAAAACAACTTGCCCAGTGGACAGACTGTTTTCCTCCTCTTTTGGTGGAACTACTTTAGACACAGTATTTAAATTATTTTTTTTTCTCTTGACTGCTGTTAAGTTGAAGTTTTTGTATCATACACTGCTAACTAAACTATTTGAGCTTCTTAATACCATTATCATTAATAGATTTCATCTTCCCTCCCGGACCCATCTTTCTCCCTATGGATTTCATTGAGACCCTCTGCGACTGAGCTCTTGAGCTTAGTGTCACTGTGGCTCTAATTAGCAGTCTTGTACATAAGATGACAGTAAAAAGTTCTATATGACTTAAAACGTTGTTGTACCACTATATACCTACTTTGAGGTTGATGCCTGCTGATTAAGCTGGAGCACACTTTGTGTTCAATTCAGGACGGTAATTCTAAAATCTAATGATCTCAGCGGTAGCTCCGGCTTAAACACCTTCTTTTGAGAACCTTAGAAAATGGTTGTATCTGCTGTCTGCATCTGTTATTTAGGATAAACGATAGTACCTATTTCATGGGGTTGTCAAAAAAAAGTAGTACGTCAATTTAAAGGGTATGATACAGATTCCAGCATGTCGAAAGGACTCACTAAACATTAATTGTTAGAAAACTAAATCACGTAACTCATATTTTCTATGTTTACTATGATATACAGATTATTATTTTATGAGCTAAATGAATATTGATAGAAGTTTTTAGCCAAAAAATCCATATGAAAATAGAAAGAAATGCAAAAAGTTGATGTGGCTTGTTCTTAATGAACCCATACCTTTGGTTATGTGTCCACTGGTTTCGTAAAACATCCTGAAATTATCCTCTTGACCCATTAGAGAATTTGTGAGATATTGATGGCCCTGCTTATTTTCAGGTTTTGATTTATAAAATTTGGTTGGATAGAATACATGTACATTTAAAATATTTACATATTTTGTCAATCTCAGGAACTATCTGTGCTTAAAGATTAACAGGTATTTTCAGTGCCTTATTGATAAAAAGGTATTTGCTCTATGAATAGAAAACATCTTGGTCCAGAGATTTAGCTCAGTAGTTCCAACATCTGCCTAGCAAGCACAAGGTCCCTGGTTCGATCCCCAGTAACCACATACACTAATAATGGGTGTGGTGACTCACACCCACCAGCAATCAGTACTACTTGCACAGTATCGGGCGTGGTGGCTCACGCCTGTCATCCCAGCACTCAGGAGGCAGAGTTAGGAGGATTGCTGAGTTTGAGGCTTTTCTGGGCTCCATAGTGAGCTCAGGGCCAGCCTGAGCTACAAAGCAAGACCCTGTCTCAAAAAAAAAAAAAAAAAAAAGAAAAAGAAAAAAAGAAAAGAAAAAAGAAACAAAAGAAAAAGAAAACCATCTTTGGAGTCCTGCATAGACACAAGTATCTGATTCCCATCACTTCCAGGATTATTCTGACCTCAGCTGGGATCTCAGAATTATACCCACCTCTTTCACCTGGGGAACTTATGGCACAAGTATTAACAGCCAAAAACCCTTAATACTGTCCAAGATTGAGGCAAATAATAAAGTACTGAGACATCAAAGACTTGATCTTGAATTCTTCTGTTTTGTGATTCTTTTAAAAATATTTTCAGGACTCTGAAGTTGATCCTGAGAGGTTCTCCAGCAGGATAGAGTGTGAAAGTCCAAACAATGACCTCAACAGATTCCGAGGCTTCCTGTGAGTGATTCCTGACTTTCTTCATGAGTGTGAGCGGAGTTGTCCTTAACTCAGGTTACATCCTGACACCCAAGTTACACCCTTAGATGCCATAAGTTCAGCCACATATAAAATTGGCTTATCTTCATCATTTGATAGATATTTGGAGGTTTTTGTTTGTTTTGGGAAATGCTCCATTATGTGCTTCTTGTTTTAGATACACGTTATGATAACACTCATCATAAGGAATCTGTGTCGGTACACGATGTATCCTGTCCCTTCTATTTTTTCCATTCCCCTTCTCTCTTTGACCCTTTTCCCCTCCCGATATACAAAAGCTTTGCTTACATTTCTTCCTTCTGTTTTCACTTTTTTTGGTATCTTCCTCCCCCCCCACAGTTCCTATTACCATTTGATTACTTTCTTCCCATTTTCTAATATCTGTTATAAATTTTAGTCCTTATTTCCACTTTTGGTTTTTCACACCAGAGAAACAATGGAGTATTTAAATATGTGTGTGTGATTTATTTCACTTGAGAGTATGGTCTCAAGGTGCATCCATTTAGCTATAAATGTCATAAGCTTGTCTTCTTTATGGTAGGGTAGTACTCCATTGTATAAAAATGTCACATCTTTTTATCTATTTGTCAGTTGGTGGGCATTTGGGTTGTTCCAAGATTTAGCTATTACAAAATGTGCTGCTATAAACATGAGTATGTGTATTTTTCTGTGTATGTTGCTTATAATTCTTTCAGGAAGACATCAAGAAAGGAAATAACTGGGTTGAATGGAATCTCTAGTTTTAGCGTTTTGAGGAAACTCCACACTGATTTTCACAGTGGTTGCACCAGTGTAAACTCCCACCAACAGTGGAGAAGGGTTCTTTTCTCTCCATATTCCCCAAGTATTTATTATTGGTTGATTTTTTAAAAACAGCCATTCTTTCTGGAGGGAGATGTAATCTCAGCATTGTTTTAATTTGCATCTCTTGAATACCAGTGATGTTGAACATTTTTTAATACATTTATTTTCTGTTACTGCTTCTTCATCTGAGAAGTGTCTGTTCATTTCTGATACCCATTTCTTGATTGTATCTTTAAATTGGGGGCTCTGATTTTTTTTTTTTAGTTCTTTATGTATTCTAGATAGTATTCCTTCGTCTGAGGAACAGCTGGGAAAAATTTTTGCCCACTCTGTGGGTTGTCTCTTCACTTCATTCATAGTTTCTCTTGTTGTGTACAAACCTTATAACAAGATGAAATCCAAGTTGTTGATTCATTGTGCTAGCTCCCATGTGACTGAGGTTGTGTTCCTACAGTCTTTGCCTACACCAATGTCTTTCGCAGTTCCTCCTCTTCTGTCTTCCATAGATTAAGTATTTCCGTTTTAGTATTTAGATCCTTGATCCACTTCTACTTTCGATTAGTGAGTGTTGAAAGATATGGATCTACCTCTCTATACATATTTAAAACAACAGCAACAATAAAACCTTGTCATCATAATCCTAGAATCTCTTCCTCCAATGATAGAATATCTTACAGAGTGTCCTTCTAAACCCAGGATATTAATGTTTACAAGGAGGTAGTTGGACAGAACAACAAATATACATATATTAATCAGTTAATTAATTAGATTTCCACGCTGTCTTTCTTACAGAGAACATTCCAACAAACAACGTGTGGGTCTCAGCAAAGACAATTTACTGCTTCGAGGATGCACTATTAGAAATACAGAGGCTGTCGCAGGGATTGTGGTTTATGCAGGTTGGCTCCACTCCTCACTGGCATCACTGTCTCCTCTGTGCTTTTCTGCAAGTGACAGGTTTTTTCATTTACTCCACATGCAGCCTGTAGAAGCAGAACGGAAATTCTGTCTTGACAGACTGAATCAGTGATCTGTTTTTACAAGAGATCACAAAGGCAGGCCACAGCA
>PVIC010045310.1:0-14712 GCA_004025085.1 Thryonomys swinderianus
GTCTATCTGTGATCTATTGATTTCACTTATTAGTATATCCTCCAGATGTCTCCATTTGCACCTAAATGGATCGATCTTGTCATTCTTTATGGCAGAGTAATACTCCATTTTGTAAAAAAACCACATCTTCTTTATCCACTCTCCAGTTGATGGACATTTGGGCTGTTTCCAAGATTGAGCTATCACGAACTGAGCTGCTCATATACTTATTTTTGATGCATTATATTTTAAATTTCTTGTAGTTTTAATTACAGCTTCATAACAGTCAAGTCTGCCAGGTGTGGGAGGATTGGAGAGTGCATAGTAAGCCAGGGAGTTATAATTTGGAGATAACCCTAGCCACCCACTCACCCCAGCCCGACTCCGGGACCCCACCTGCATTCCACGTACATTCTACCCTGGAGGTGTGTTGTACTTGGCAGCCAAAGATATTCTCCAGTCTGGGAAAACTCATTGAATAGGTGTGAGAGAACTTGTTTAGTGAGTTGTTTAAAAGCTATGAAAGGCAAACATTATTTCTCCCTTTGGTTCTATTCTCCGCAAAGCTGGATCCTGTATCAGAACACATTGTTTTCAGACAAACTACCAGCACTTGTAGGGCAGTCAACTCTCCAGAATCCCCATCTACTCAAAACCTGTGAACATGACCTTATTTGGAAATAGGGCTTTTGTAGACATAATGAACTAAGAATAGGTCAGAAAACTCTCTTTTTTAGGAAGTTTCTATCTAAAGACCGATGTCCTTATAAGAAGGGAAAATTGAACCACAAAGACACGAATGCGAAGAGAAATGGTGAAGGGAGATTTGTAGATTTTAGGGAAATGTATCTACATGACAAGGAACACAGAGAATTGGCCAGCTTCCACCAGAATCCAAGAGAAAAGCTGGGATGATTTTTCCTCAGTGTCCAAAAAGAACCTACCATCCTGATGTTACCTGTTTCTTACACCAAGAGGTTTGTTTTTTTTTCCTCTTGGAATCATGGAACCTGTAATGGACCTAGCACCAATGGAATGATGAAGGAAGATTGTTTCTGGCTAAAGAATAAAAGAAGCAGTAAGATAGGCTTACTAATTTGCTTCTTAGCCTATGGAGACTGGGAAAATACATGGACATAGAATTTTTAAAATGTGGAAGGGATATGCTAATAGATTGGAGGAATATTCATAACTTTCTGAGAATGGGCAGAGATATTCTGAGAACTCAGACAACACCTCTTTTCTCTCCTTATGGTTGGCTCTAGGCATCATCATTGGAGTTGTAAACTTTTACAGTGCTGGGGTGTGACATTTTTGAATCTTTATTGGTACATAATACATACATATTATGATCACACACAATCTTGAGAATTTGTATATGACACAATGTAATTCTCATTTGTTGGCAGGCAAGAGGAATTACAGTGAAGATGAAAATTCTCTGATGGGGCCGGAGGGTTAGCTCAGTGGTTCCGGCGCCTGCCTCGCAAGCGCAAGGTCCTGAGTTCAATCCCCGGAAACCACATACAATGCTGGGCGTGGAAACTCACGCCCACCAGCAATCAACACCGCATATCACAATGCCGGGCATGGTGGCTCATGCCTGTAATCCCAGCACTCGGGAGGCAGGGACAGGAGGATTGCTGAGTTCGCGGCGGCTTGCCCGGGCACCATAGTGAGCTCAGGGCCAGCCTGAACTATAAAGCGAGACCCTGTCTCAAAAAGCAAAAAAAAAAAAAAAAATTCTCTGATGGTCACTCTGGCAGTCATCTTAGATCTAACCAGTTTGGGCTAGCCTAGCTGAAGAAGGACTTCTGGACTTCGGATACCCATTCCTCACAGAGAAACAAGATTACGTCAGGGTAGAAATCAAGATTATGGTTCTGGACAATACAGTGAATAACACTAACACTTTGATTTGGGCTTTGGGCCTCTAAAAATAGGTTTATATTTTTTAAAATCAGTTTTCCACCATTTCATAGTAGCTCTAGGACACTCATATACTAGCTTTCTGTCCAGTGTCACTTTATTCCTTTACTTTTATCTTTTCCTCTAGATACAGCCTTCATATCTTGCCTTCTTCCATTTGCCCTGTAAAAAGTGCCTTCACCCTCCTTTCATCCATAGCTAAGTAACCAAGTTTCTGTTTATATAGGACTTTTTCTAAAAACACTTTCTCTCATTAGTCTTTTTCTTATCAAGCATTACTTAAGCCATTTGTAATTTAAATATGGCCTAGCATGATAATGTTTCTAAGATGAACGATTGACTAAATCTTGTATTATTATATATTTATATACACTTTGCTCAATTAAATTATATACTATACAGAAAGGATTAACTTTGCCAAAAGGAGATTTGGCTTTTGCCATTGGCTCTAGGGGTAAACTCTAAGCCCTTGGAATGTCATGCCGGATTAGAGTGTCCTTGCTGATTTGGGCCCAGGAGCCTCACCTAAGAGTCCATGTGAACACTGTGATGTTTGCTGAGAGACCTGGGGCCACATGGTGTCAGTCTCTAGAGGGGCTGAAAATTCAGGTGAGCCCCGTGTAGTCACTGGACTGCAATAAAAACTCCAGTCACCAAAACTCCAGCAGCCTCCCTGGCAGACAATCATGGACATTTATTTCGCACATATAGTTTCTAAGAGAAATAGATGTCATCCAGTGACCACACCAGGCCATGCTGGAGAGGACAACTGCAAGCTCTGTGCTTTTATGTTTCTCGAGTCTGGCCAGTGTCTTCTTCCTTCTACCAGTTTTAATCTGTATCCTTCCACTTGAATAGCAGTGTAACAGGTGTCTGAGGTCTTTGAGTCTTTCTAGAGAGCCATACCACCTGAAGGTGGTCTTCAGTGTCTTAAATTTAAGTAGGTACAAATGCGATGCATATATAATACCTAACACATCACCCATTCCAATCTACTTATCTCCACTGTCTGTCAAAGTAGTTCTTGTCAAAGTCTAAAAGTGTCTTCATGTTGCCAATGTCTCAGTCATTCTCAGTTTCCTGTATCTTCCTGCTATGCATAGATTTTTTCTTCACTTCAGATTTTCTGTGTTACTTGCTGATTCTAATCAGCTTCTTTGATGATACCTGTTCCTTTATTTTAATCTACAATTCATTCTTGAGGCATACAAGTCTCTGAGGCCTTCTCTCCTCTCTCTGTACTCTCTCTCCTTGGTATTTCTTTCTCTGGATGTGCAAACATCTACATGTTGATGATGAACAAGTTTTCAGTGCTTTCCCTATCCCCTGTGCTCCACACTCAAAAATCTATTCTTGCTCACTTATCCATCTGGTTAGCCTCAGTGTGTGGAGGAATCTGCAGATGTACCTTTGAAGCTTGGTAGGACTCCGCATTCCATTTGTTATTGTCATCACCAGTATACCTGCGTTCCACTGGTACTGAAATTTGTGACACAGAATAGTTTCTTCTTAATAATTAGGAATATCTTCATGCAAGATACATATGCATATATAATATATTGATATTTTATGTAATATTTCATAGTATTTAAATATTTAAATACAATTCAACTTCCTAACAATTTATAGATAAGTTTTTGTGTTCATTTTAACAAAATATCCATTTAACAGACTTCAGTATTATCAAGAACAGTTCTTTCTCCCCATTCTCTCACCACACCACCATTTTCTGACCATACTATCCTTCTTTCCTCTTGAATGTTATTTCCTACTTAGGACAGTTCCTGCTTTTCCTCTGACTGGGTTACCTTTTCTTCACTTGGTTTAGCATGACTGACTCCTTCCCAGACTTCAGCATTCAACACAAACACCAGCCCTCTACATGCATTTTCCTGGCCCCTGCCCTAATGAAATGGAGTAGCTCCTTGTTCCCCTCATCACGACTTCAATTAATTCCATTACAGAATTTATCACAGTCTACAACATTTAATTGTCTGTCCATCCCCTACTGCAGATTAAGGAAGAAAAAATTACTTGTCTGCTTTATCAGTGCTGTGCTGTTTGACCTAGCACCTACAACAGTGTCCAGTCCACAATTGGCCCTCAATATATATATATACATATATATATGTATATATATGTATATATATGTATATATACATATATATGTGTATATATATATATATATATATATATATATTTTTTTTTTTTTTTTTGTACCAGGGATCAAACTCCAGATCTTGTACTTGCAAGACAGGTGCTGGAACCACTGAGTACATCCCTGCCCTAACTTTTAATAATTGATTTGTTCAACTTGCTTTTCTAGGCTCCTGGGCCCTGATGTGTAGTTGACTTGAACTTGATTCCAATACTGAAGCTCTTCAGTACTATATTAGACTAACATTTCACGTAGAGCACACAAGTGTAGATAGTGAAGAATAACACAGATGGCATTACTCAAGAAAGGTTTCTTGGAGATGTGCACAATATGGATAACACAGAAACTTCAGGAAGAGCATTCCAGACCAGGTGAATGTACAGATCTAGAGAATAAGCTGTATTTAAAAAGCAGAAGAATTAAAAAGTTTAATTATCATTGTATTGGAATGAATGTTGAACAGCGAGACACATGTGGCTTTTGGTGGAAAAATTTTAATTCAAGCCTATTTTGTCCCAGTTTTCATGCCAATTTTCAGTTTCTTTGGAAGATGGCAAATGTGGCATACATACCACACAGCTATAACCTTCAAATTCAAGGTCAGCCTCTATTACAAGAGGTGAGACAAGAATAGCTCACTGCTTTTCCTACTGGCATCTAAAGTTGTTTAAAATTAAAAATCAAATAACTGGAAATCTTTTTTTATTCATGCTTGCTTTGAGTTATGGCATAATATTTGACTTGGATAATATCTTGTGGAAAGAGCAATAGGAACTAGATAGGAAGGAGAAGCATCAGAAGAAATGCTGAACAAATACATTAATTTAAGCATTTTCCAAAATGTTGGAATCCATATATATTTTTCATCTCGTTTCCTACAACATGTCACTTTCATTTCCAGTGTTGTTAAATAGGCAAGTCTAATTAATATATAGAAAAAGTATAATTCACCTCATCCAAATGTCTAGAAAAATACATTTCACTATAACACCCATGACTCACAAATGAAGCTGGGGGCCAAGTATAAACCAAAACGCCCACTCGGGGATAATCAAGCATGAAATGGCAATTTAGAATTAAAATTACTTTGAGAAAAAATGCCTTTACAAAACCAAAATAGAAAAAGATATTGGAGTGTTAAATAAAACTGTAGAGTTACTAGTCAGTAAACATTATAGTGTTTGTAGAGGTTTTCTTCCAATTCTTCGAGTTTTGAATTTTCCCAATTGTTTTTTTGTGAAAATGACTTTGATAGATTTGACTTTAAATGTTTTTCAGGAAGAAACATATCTGAATCTGGGTTTTACTACAACATATAGCTGTTACAGTCATATTTTCAAGGTATAGTCCAAATATTTAGACATCTCTGCTTATTAATATGAAATATGTCTCTATGTTGAGTTTGTTTATTTACTATCCTACCAATAATCTGATTAATTTAGCTGTAAGTTACTCAGCTTTCTATTCACAAAAACATAATACTCAACACCCACAACTTAAAAGGAGAGGCTTATTTTGAAATTCAAGTTTCAGTTCATGGCCAGCAGACTAAAATGAGAAATGGCAGAGTGGAAGGAAGGTCTGGCACAGAGGAAACCCAGTCATGGTGACTGGAAAGCAGAGAGAGAAGAGAGAAGCAGGGGACAAGAAGACCCATTTCAATATGCCCCAAAAGAAACACCCATTCCACCCAGGCTGAATCTCTGAATGTGAGATATTTGGGAGACATTTTAGATCTAAACCATAATATTCTACTGCAGATCTGCAAAGGCTTATGCTCATCTTATTATGTGAAATGAATTTAAACTCTTTATAACAGTTACAAAAGTCAACAGTCAACATTACTGAAAATCCAAGTTCAAAGTCTTTTCTGAGACTCAAGGCAACTGTTAACTGTGAGACCCCATACAATTTTTAAAAAGAACGTTAAACATTAATATTCAACACACAGTGATATGAGGTAAGTATTACAGTTACAAAAGAAAGCAATAGGAAAATAGAAAGGAATAGAACCAAAGCAAGACCAAAATCCAGCAAGGAAAATATTACATCCTGAAGTCACATATGTTCCACCTGGGGAAACACGTGGTGAGATACAAGCTCCCAAGGGCGTGGGTGGCCCCACATCTGGACGATCAGCTGTGGTCCTCCAGGCCTCTCCCTTGGTCTGCCTCAGCTCACTGGCTGCAGCTTTTGTCAGAAGATGTTCCATGGTTTTTGGCATCTCCAATTTGTGCAGGCATAAGGGTCTCCACTACATATTCAGCATCATTCTCATAACTTCACACCCTCACCTCTCATGAGCTTCTGGCAGAAACTATCATCCTGTTGTACATTTTTGCCTGAAAACCCAGTTAGAATCCTCCATGATCCCATACTTTTGTTACAAAATAATAAGAGAATAATAGTAGTCAAGACACTGTGTTCTGACAAGTATTGGCTTCTGTTCATGACATCCTCAGAATTGTCTAGCCCAGTTCTCCAAATCTTTCCAAGCTCCTCCTGCAAACTAGTTCTGCAGGTTAGGTGTAGTTCCAGCAATTGACCCTCTCTCTGGTACCAATTCCCTGTACTATTTACCTTCTTATCACTTATCAATACCCAAACCTTATTTTGGCTCACAGTTTCATTGGGTTTAGTTGATAATCAGCTGGCTTTGAGGCAGAAAAAAGATTACAGAATAGCACAGAGGAGGGAAGCTGCTAGTTATGGGCAGATGGGAAGCAGAGAGAGAAGTGGGAACTGAGGGTGAGAATATAACCCCCAAATCTCCCCTCAAGTGACTGCCACTTCCCACCATGCTCCACCGATGAACATGAGATTTGGGGGATACTTTTTTTTTTTGAGACAGGGTCTCACTTTGTAGTTCAGGTTGGCCCTCAGCTTACTATGTAGCCCAGGCAAGCCTTGAACTCAGGTATCCTCCTGTCTCTGCCTCCCGAGTGCTGGGATTACAGGCATGAACCACCAGGCGCTTGGAGGGATATTTTAAATTCTACATCATAAAAAGCTATTCCTCAACTTTCTCTGAATATGGAAGAAACGTCTTTGTTATCCAATTGCTAATCAATTCATACATATAAAACCCAAAAGAACTATGCATGGTTCTCTGCTTTTAGGTTTTAGGAACAAAGAAAACTATATTTATTCAAATATTTTGTTTAATTCCTAGGTATACCCTATTATGTGGGGATGACTCATTTTTCCTATTCTTGATGTTGCACTTATAATTATGTAATAATACCTATACTTATTCATAATGTTTGCTGATTTAAAAACCACCTTCCATAAGAATAATACATCTTGTGCAGTAGGATACAAAAAATTAATGGGGATTTTATTTTTCTCCCTAAATAACAGGAAATGTTTGCAATTATTTTTTAGAGCAGGACATTTGGTACAGATGATGTTGCTATAGCAATGTTAGAACAAGGCTTAATTTGGGCCATAGTGAGTGCCGCACTCGTTTCATATTCATTGTTCAGTCTGATCTAGCATGTGCACATCGAGCTGCATTTACACACACTGTTGCAGGAATGCCCACTTGAAAAGTTGTTAGGAACAGCAGCATGCCTCAAATTCCCACCTGCTTTTATGGCATTTATGAAGAGCCTATATCACAGCTCTGATAGTTATTATACTGTTTCCTTTATAAAAAAATACATTACTCCAATTTTACTCAAGATTAAAAGCTTTGAAAATCAACTTGATTTTAACAGGTCTCTGAAAATATTTTGACATTAAATACACTTTGCAGGTTAGTGTTAATCCTTACAAAATGTTAGAAAGGATACGTTTATTGTGTTTGCCTAAAGATATAGTAGCTTAGTCTGCATGAGCTTATTTCCACTGTTAAGAAAGCATGTCCTTGGGAAAGTGTATACACTTTTAGTATCAAGGTAGTTTTACCAATGTAAACACATTTATGATCAAGATGGTTTCATATAAGATATCTGGGGTTTTCCAGTCTCATTGGCCCTGTGTTCAGGTTTCACACTCATGAAGGCTAAAATCATTAATTTATGATTCTAGAAAAGATCCAATTTGTAATACTTGAGTTATTGCCTTTGAGGCAGTAAATATTTTCATGTAACTTTTACTTCTGGCTAAAATCCATTTCTTGCCTCCATATAGTAAGATTCCACACAAATGTTAGGTCTTCTGCCAAATCTTCCATGATCTCCAATTCAATCACACCCCTCTCTAGAACACTGGTCTATACTAGACTCTGCTACTTCTAATACTTATTTGCATATCTGCTTATGTGCTAACAGAGTTCTATGAGGGATCCCTTCTTCAACTCGATGTTTTCTTCTCAAAAGTAACAGGTGCTGGTAAGCAACAGGTGCTAGTTATAAATCAAAACAACCATTTGTTTTAACGATTATAAAAGCAAATATTAAAAAAATAAAAAAGCAATGGATGCAGGATAATTAACTCTGAGATAGTAAATACACAAGCATACCTGGATATAAATGTGCCTGAATATGGAGAGATCCCTCACATTTAAAAAAGTGGTTGTGACCAGGAGTCTTAAAAAGGCTCCTGACAAGCTACCACAAACCATAGTAAATGTTTACCCACCATTTTCATTTGAGCCATTCAAGCACAGATGTCTATTACTATCTGAAATGGCACCTAAGAGCGTAAGAGTATAGGCAATAAATGTCATCTATAAAGTGACTCGAATCAACAACAAGAACAATAAGCTATATAAGGGTTTTAAGAGATACTCAGCAAAGGAAAATAGAGACTGTTTTAAGGTAAGGGGAAGATTGGAGAAAATGGAAAATAAATTGGGAATTTAAGAAGTAACCATGGAGTGTAGAAAAGTCTTTCAGAGATGAAAAAAATAAAAAGCAATGAAGGTAGGACAAATTCTAGGAGAATAAATAGACAAATGTGTCTCACTAAAGCTTTCTAAAGAGATTCCTTATCTCTTAGAGAATGGCTAAGACCAAATGCCTTAATGAAAATGACTATTGGAAACTACATAAAAAGGTTACTATTTATACACTAAAAAATTCCAGACTCCCAACCTAGAAATGCCTCTGATAATTAGTATTACTATTACTTTTATCTCAGAATATTTTTAAAATAATTAAAGTTATGTGTCTTAGTTACTTTTCCACTGCTGGAACAAAATACCTGGTGCCCACAAATTAAGGGAGGAAGTTTATTTTAAAACACAGCTTGTAGAGGTTTCAGCTCATAGTTAGCTGGTTCCAAGCCAGTGTAACATGGCAGAGGGGTTAAGCAGGGCAGAAACAGTCAGGGTGTGGGAAGGCAGAAAACGGCAGCCATCAAGAGATGAGAGTGACCTATGTACACCCTTCCAGGCCATGCCAACAACAACCCACTTCTCATCAGTGAACTGATCCAGCATCACATGCCCATGACCCAATATCGCACATTCATAAGCCAGTTACCTCCTAACAGTCTCACTCATGAGCTCATGAGGTTTGGGGGGAATATCTGGATATGACCTATAACATTATGAGAAACTAAAAGGTAAAATGCCACATTCTTTCTCAAATCCATTATTCCTTGATAAGATATTTAATAATTTTTCATACAGTATAGGGAAGTAATGAAACTGTGTATTGTAGGAAAAGGTAATTTAATTGATAAACTTGTCTATATTCCTAATTTTTAAATCTTTTCTTTGATTGTAGACACCTACAACACACACATACACAAATAATTGTTTATGTACCCATGAATTCAGCTAATATCAGAGAAGAGATTTGAAGAACCCTCTCATGGTTCAAGAAAAATAATGGAGGGTAATTCACAAGTTTTGTACTATATAACTATGATATCAAAAACATAACTTTTCTTGAATGAAAAGAATAGGCCATTGATATATTGGATCTAAAACAGAAATTTCACATGTGCACAAGAAATTTTAGAAAACAGGTAAAGTTTAAAAGAAATCATTAAAAAGAAAAAGTGTAGGAGGCAGTAAATCTCTTTTAATGAGAGGTCAAGACACACAACTTCACATAAAAGACTAACTCTGAGGGGAGACATTAAGTAAACATTATGTGGGAGTCAACTTTTATAGTAAATACAGCTTGGATTTAAAGAACAGTAAGGAACACAGGTGGAGATGTGATTTATGGAATAAATACAAAACCATAATGTTTAACCTTTAAAGCAGTGATACAGGAGGTGGAAACACACTATGAGCAGTATAAAAGCATAAATGAAATAGCATAAAAACCATGCACCAAATTAACTAAATATTATGAGTCAGGACAAAATAGTTAGTTGACTGCTAAGAAGAAGAGAAATAAAAGGTCAGGAACTTGGCTTTAACAACATGGTATTAAACCAATTATTAGAAATAAGGCAACATAAAATGGGATGGATAATTCTATACTTTATCTCCCAAGAGCACTCAAGATTAATGAGGTGACAACAACACCTCATTTAATACAAAAGGAAGGTGAAGCTTCAGTGGGAAAGTGTCTCCATTAACTAGGAAATACATTGTTTAGACACAAAAATTCCAAGCTTGGAATTTCCTATGCTAGATCTGCTGCAACATTTATACCTTAAGGAAGGAGACTTGTTTTTTAAAAACTAATCACACAACAGTATGTTACCTAAACTATTTGAGATAAGTAATTGTCCCAATTTTTATTCATGAGTACTCCAGTAAATAGATACTGCTGCTCTCATCTTTCTGAACATTATCTCTTATCACTTAATTAGGTCCATAGCTTATGCAATAATAAACTGATGAGATATATCAAACATATGATAACTATGTGATAGTAGTTATTTATGTACCACTCTATCTCATATTCTGTGTTAAACACTAAATGTTAGCGCTATACTTCCCATGATACTGGTACTATTTATCAATTCGCTGTCTCTAGCTCTATACCTCCCCACCATTCCCTGTTCAACAGAGATGGAGGTAAGCCCTTTAAATATTTTTCCTTTGCTAAATGGCACAAGGTTATCTTTGTCAGCAGAGACTGTGGGAGTGGTTCTGAGGAGGAAGGGATGCTTCTCTGGCTGAGTCTGGTGTGCTCCTCTACGAGTCTCTTGCATTGAGGACACATTACTCAGTGTCTGTCTCCTACCAGCAGCAGCAAGCACCCCTCAGACAGCTCCACAGCCAAGTGCTAGTGTTAAAGCATTGCCCTGTGGATGGATCTGGCTGAGCCACATTCAATGAGCTCATTCTGCCAGAATTTCCCTGGGAGCTATGTGGTAGTCCCAAGGTAACAGCTGCTCCTATGGATTGCTGTTATTGTACCGTCAGGTTCTTTTCACTGCTTACTAGCTGATCTTCTGTTACTCCTGGTCCCATGTTAAAGTTAGTGATTCTTTTTTTTTTTTTTTGAGACAGGGTCTTGCTTTGTAGTTCAGGCTGGCTCTGAGCTCACTATGTAGTCCAGGCAAGCCTCGAACTCAGCAATCCTCCTGTCTCTGCCTCCCGAGTGCTGGGATGACAGGCGTGCGCCACCATACCCAGCAAGTTAGTGATTCTTTATATTAAGCTTATTCTGTTCAAGTAATTATAAGATGTGATGCCTGCTGGAAGCCTGACTGACACGAAGGAGGCAAAAGTTAGTAAGCCTCTTGTATTGTTCATCTTTCCTTTAGCTGGTACACAATACGCGACATCCACAATTTAAGAGGAGAGGTTTATTTGGGTTCATGGTTTCAGAGAGTTCAGTCCATAGTTGGCTGACTTCAAGGCAGAAACAACATGGACTCTAGGAGGCTGTGCAGTAGAAGTGAAGGTTCTAACCCCTCGAATCATACTTTGGTTTTTCTGATGAGTCCTTCTCCCAAAGCTACAAGGGACACTAAGTCACCTAGTGGAGTAAACCATAAGGCACTAGTCATCTTATTAACATACAAAATACTCTCATTCTTCTGACCAAAATCCAAGGGTCTTACGAACCCTTCTGTCAGGAACTGAGAATGAAAACCAAATATTCCAGCAAAAAAATACTTCTATTACAAAAAAAAAAAAAAATACAAGGATATTCAGAGCTCTGTTCTGGAATTAGGGGTGGATACAAATATGTTCTTCCTAACATACCTCATGCAACAAATAGGCAAAGAGTCACATGTATGTGACATTCACCTGTCCATTTCCTTCAGCCATGTTCTCTCATGTTCTTGAGAACACACATCAGGCCAAAGATAAGAGATGTCAATAAAAATTTGAACTCACTCTATTATTTAAAAATTCTTTCACTTGCTTTTGTACTTTGTCTACTATCAGTTATTATTACTATGACATCTTAATGCTAATTAAATGTGTATTAAAAATGCTTTTCCCATCCCACTCTTAAGGACACACCTTCCTATGTAAGATAAGGCTTCACAATTGTTTCACATAAGGAAATGAGTATTCTCATTTCCACTGCAAGACCCCTTAACAGTCATCCTGATCCTATTTTCATAATCCTCCCATCCCAAATTCACACAATTGTACATCTCACTGAGAATGTTCTACAGCAACAATCAATGGGATCTTGACATCTTTAGATAAACTTCTACGATTTTCCCAATATGCCAAAAATGAAACCACTTCATTAATGTGCTATAAATCTCCAAAGATGTCCTACAGTTATACAATGCAATTATTCTGCTTTACATCAAATAACAAAACTTTAAAGGCCAGTGGAAGTGTCATTCCATCTCCAAGTCTAGAAATCAGAAGATTCAAAGAATAAATGTATGGCAAGTTGGGAATGACATAGTATGTCACTTAATAGATGCTTAATAAATAATGAATAAAATTGTTAAGTAGATTAAAACTACACCTTCATGAAAATATCAGCTGTTATCCAATAAAGTTACCATAATATTTTTTTTTTTTTGAGACAGGGTCTCGCTTTGTAGTTCAGGCTAGCTCTGAGCTCACTATGTAGCCCAGGCAAGCCTCAAACTCAGCAATCCTCCTGTCTCTGCCTCCTGAGTGCTGGGATTACAGGCGTGAGCCACCATGCCCGGTGCCATAATATTTTATAACATAAGCACTAACCCTGTGGATGAGGCATTGATGATTTCATACTCCTACTTAGAATCAGACAATCCAATCTTGTCATTTTAAGGACTGCATGGTCCTGTGTCATGGGGCTCAAATGTTATACTAGCGTTGGATTCACCAAAAGTCTATTATTTTTTGATTAGCAGCTGTGATCGGTCACTCTCTGAGATTCTGACATGGGCTTCTCTTCAGAACTTTGGCTTATTCGACTGGCCACATCAATATGCCACAGCTAATGGTACCTGCTTCTCTTCACATATATAATGTCTATCACAGATACCAGTGCCTGGCAACAAAAGGATACTGATGAGTGCTGTAGCCACAGTTCAGGAAGGATTACAAACATTGTTTACAGAAGGCTTAAAGTGGATGATTATGCTAATTACTCACAGAGGTTTCATTTGATTGCTTCTAGAAATAAGACATTATTGTTCATATGATTATTTTAGAATTATTTGGTGATGTGGACTCTCCCCAGACACTGTAGATAGTCCAGACACTGTTTCCTGAATGTTTAACAGTGTATCTCTGCTTTTCAGTCTCAGAAATACATTTAAGGGCCGGAGATTTAGTTCAGTGGTTCTGGCACCTGCCTAGCAGGCACAAGGTCCCTGGTTCAATCCCTGATAACCACATACCACAATGCCAGGCATGGTAGCTCACATCTGTAATTCCAGCACTCAGGAGGCAGAGGCAGGAGGACTGCTGAGTTCGAGGCTAGCCTGGGCTACAGAGTGAACTCAGGGCCAGCCTGAACTACAAGACAGACCCTGTCTCAAAAAAATTAAAATATTATATATATTATATATATATAATATATATAATTTTAATTTTTTATCCACTCAGAGAAATATATATATATATATATATATATATTTCAGGAAGGATATATTGAATATATATATTATATACATTATATATATATAACTTATTGTATATTATTATATATAATATAATATATATATTATATATTATATATTATATATATTATATATAACCTTATATATATAACTATATATATATATTTCTTCCTGAAATATATATATATATATATATATATATATATATATATATATATATATATATATATATATATATTTCTCTGAGTGGATATTTTAGGCCATTACAGTGTGAAAGTTTACATGGGAGGTTATGCAACCTCAGTTCAATAATGTGTTTCGAAAACAGGACAATACTATATCCATAATAGAAATAAATATGTATGAGGTGACAACACATTGTGTACATCTTTCTGGGTATTTGTTTCTGGCAAAGTAATTGTTCATTAAGATCTTTGTATATGTAGCTTCACTATTTCTGCAAATTACAATCAATGTTTTTTTTTTTTTTTTTTTTTTTTTTTTTTTTTTTTTTTTTTTTTTTTTTTTTTTTTTTTTTTTTTTTTTTTTTTTTTTTTTTTTTTCTGAGACAGGGTCTCGCTTTGTAGTTCAGGCTGGCCCTGAGCTCACTATATAGCCCAGGCAAGCCTCAAATTCAGCAACCCTCCTGTCTCTGCCTCCCAAGTGCTGGGATTATAGGTATGAGTCACCACGCCCAACACTGTATGTGGTTACCAGGATCAAACTCAGGACCTTGCACTTGCGAGGCAGGCGCTGGAACC
>PVIC010045311.1:0-14680 GCA_004025085.1 Thryonomys swinderianus
TTTTTTTTGAGACAGGGTCTGGCTTTGTAGTTCAGGCTGGCCCTGAGCTCACTATGTAGCCCAGGCAAGCTTGAACTCAGCAATCCTCCTGTCTCTGCCTCCCGAGCACTGGGATGACAGGCATGAACCACCATGCCTGGCCTATTTTTCTATTATATCTCTAGGGTAGAAAAATGAAGTAGAAACAAATATTGTGGGGTTTATGGTAATATGAAAATGAAACATGACGGCGATTACATGAATGCTGGGGAAAGGAAATGGCAGTATCCTGCTGACAGGGTTTCATACTATTGGGCAAGTGGCATCATAATGCTTGAAGGGAGAGTGTGATGTTAACAATGTGCGTACAAACCCCCCCCCCCAAAAAAAAAAAACACTAAAATAACACAACAAAGAACATACTGCTTCTTCCGGGTTTCTCCTTTGAGCCCCTAGAAGTGATTCCCCCCGGGGAGCTCCCGAGGCTCCTCCCAGGAACCGCAGGTGTGATTTTCCTCCCTCCATTCCTTCCCTTCTGCCTCATAAAGCAGAGCCTTGGAGCTGGGCACTGGCCTCGGCTTCCAGCTCCTCAGAGGCAAAGCCAACGCCACAGCAGACCGCAGCCCAGGTGGAGACCCCGGCAGCCTGCCACGGCCCACGGTGAGGAGAAAAGAGATGTGGGGGGATCTGGGGGCAGATAAGCCTGAGACTCCACCTTTCGCCACTGACAAATTTAAATTCATATCCCAGCCCTGTCCTTTTGGATCTGTGACGCTTTAAGAACTGAACTTCTCTAAATCTCAGTGTCTTCATCTAAAACTTCTCTAAATCTCAGTGTCTTCATCTAAAACTGGTTCATCTAAAACTTTAAGAACTGAACTTCTCTAAATCTCAGTGTCTTCATCTAAAATTCATCTCTTAGGGTTCACGAGGAAAGAGATACTACAGGGGAAGCACTTGGACCCACGTCTGGCTGGCAGTGAGTTCCCAAGTACTAGCTCCCAGTACTGCTGCTGAGGTTAAGAATACTTGAAGCCATGGGCCGGAGGGTTAGCTCAGTGGTTCCGGCGCCTGCCTCGCAAGCGCAAGGTCCTGAGTTCGATCCCCGGTAACCACATACAACAATGCTGGCCGTGGTGACTCACGCCCACCAGTAATTAGTACCACATACCACAGTGCCGGGTGTGGTGGCTCACGCCTGTCATCCCAGCACTCGGGAGGCAGAGACAGGAGGATTGCTGAGTTGAAGGCTTGCCTGGACTACATAGTGAGCTCAGGGCCAACTTGAACTACAAAACAAGACCCTGTCTCAAAAAAAAAAAAGAAGAAGAAAAGAAAAGACATGATCTCCTCACTATGCCAGTGTAGTGGGGAAATACATAAGCAAATCAGTGATAATAGCATGATAAAGATGTGCCAGAGACTCAGCTTTAGAAGTGAGGAGACTGGGGTTCAGAAGACCACAGGCAGTGAAGGAAGAATTTTTCCCAAAGAGACTTGACTTTTTTCATAAGCCCAGGGGAAAGAAGAGAGAAACAGACAGGATCCCAAGGAAGACGGAAGAGATCTCTTGCACTAGAATGGAAGGAAGAGAAAGATGATTACAGTACCCAGTTTGGAAGGCAGAGGGGGAGTGGACGGGCTTCTTGTCTGCGGCTTTGATTTCCACCTTGGGGAGCATATGACTCTTGCACAAGCACATGCTGCCTGGCGTCCTCCGGCCTCCGGGGCGGTCTGCTCCTCTGCTCCTCAGCACATTCAGCTCATAGGGTAATTCAGCGGCGCTGACCCCTCCCACCTCTGATAGTCTACATTCCTTTACTTTGAAGCCTCCAGACCAAATTACTCCTCCTCTGGCTCCACTACTCTATGTGCTCCTGAATCTCACTCTTCCTCTTTTCCCTCTTTTTGGGTCTCTCTGTCATTCTGTCTGAACATGAGGATTTCATCTCATGTCCTTTAAAAAATTATAATCCTCACGTTTTTGTTTCTAGGCTTAGTCCTTTATCTGAGCTCCCACCTGCCGCGTCCTTGGTTGGCCATCTCTTTGACCTGCAAGTCTCAAAACCCCCACAGGTAAGTCATCAACCATGTCCTCTAGTACTCCGACCCCACTCCTTCTTTCTCGGGTTTGGAAACTCCAACAGTCATCATAGTTTAGAAAAAATGAGGTTATCATCGACTTCTCTGTTTCGCTCTATTTCCAATTGGTTAAGTCTGATTTGATTCTATAAGCCTCCCATCATTACTCTTAAGCTTTTCATTACCCAGTTAACCCATCTGCCCATCTTCCACAGCCTTTTTTAACCCTTCCTTCTGTTTTTAAATTTTTTGTGATATAGGTACATTTTATATAAACATCATGATCACACTCAGCATTGAGAATTTGTACCAGTACATGACATGACTTAATTCTCATTTTTTCCCCTTCCCCTACCCACTCTACAACCCCCCAACCCCTGCATACATGACTGTTTCCCCTTTTTTTTTTAACCATCACAATTTTCCCCCTCATTACTAACCTCTATCCCCCATTTCCCTTAGGATGTTTTCTATTTTACAGTATCTATCATACAGTCTTATTTACATTTTCAGTTTCTCATACCAAAGAAAAAATACAGTAAGAACTCATCTGTGACCTATTTATTCCACTTATGAGGATGTTCTCCAGGCAAATCCATTTGAGTATGAATGACTCAAACTTATCATTCTTTTTGACAGAGTAATACTCCATTTTATTTAAAAAACACACATCTTTATCCAGTCTCCAGTTGGTGGGCATTTGCCTTCCTTCTTCCTTTACAGGGCTGTTGTTCTACATTTCCTTCATCACTGGTTTGGGGTCCCACGTTAGGAAGGCTTCCTAAGGAATTCACCGGAAGAATCCCAGGATATGAAACCGGAGATCAACTTATAGTCTACACAGTATTTGTCTCAGTTAACTCAGTCCCTCTCCCTTTCGGCAAAAATCTGCCCAAAGCTTTGAAATTACTGTTCCAAAACCCCAAACACATGGTCTATCCCTCTTCATCATTCACCTACTCACAGGCAACAGTCAAGCGATCTGGTGTCCCTGGGGTGGCTCTGGGCTTGGAGGTTGGGTGGGCACTCCAAGGTCATGCTGTTCCCCCTGCCCTCCCAAACTCACCTTGCAGGGAAAGGCAGGTCGTCAGCCACGACTCTGAGAGCAAGGCCTAGGAGGTGCTGCGGTCAGTCTAGCGGGCCTAGGGAAGGAACCAGGCTCTGCACATATTGCTTGAGTCCAAGGTGACCAGAGATCTTCCCTCTGTTCCTGCCACAGGAATCCAGAGCACTCAAGGGGGGGCTTCTCATTTCTGGCTGGTTTCTCTCTCCCAACAAGCCTCCCCTGGTGCCTCCCAGGTTCCTCTTCATATATTTTTTCCCTTCTAATCGAAAATTTCTTCAAATTTTCCTCTTTACCCCTAGCCATCACTTTTTTCTCCTTCATATATCATATCTACCTTTTATTCCCTCTAACCTTTTATTGAGCAATCAAAAACCTGGAACATAACGATACACATGTGTCTTGTGAGCTTATACCTCACACCTACAAACCATCAAACTCCCTGAAAACAAGAAATATCTTGTTCATGTGTAGCTCCAATAAACCCTGATTGTATCTATGCCTCATAAGAAGGTGACCCGTATACATGAAAAGATGAATTTTGATCATAAAATCCTTGGGCCCTAAAATACAAGCAATCATTTTTCCATTGATCATTTTGTTCCAACAGCCTCTAATCCCCACTCCTGGTGCCAGCCCAGGGCTGAAGCCAATGGGTAAGGATGGAAACGCCAGCATCTTCAACATCTCGTACACAAACTTCCTCTTGGTGGGCTTCCCTGGAGTGCAGGAGGGACGGGCCCTCCTGCTTCTGCCTCTTTCCTTCCTCTATGTCACCATCGTCTCTGCCAACGGCCTGCTCATCCACACAGTGGTGGCCCAGCGGAATCTGCATCAGCCCATGTATGTGCTCATCGCTCTGCTCCTGGCCGGCAATGTTTGTGCTGCCACAGCTGTGATGCCCAAAATGCTGGAGGGCTTTGTGCGTTATGCTAACCCCTTATCACTGCACGGATGCCTGGCCCAGATGTTCTTTATCTACTTTACCCTCCTTCTGGACTACAATCTCCTGCTAGCCATGGCTCTGGACCGCTACGTGGCCATTTGCCACCCGCTCCGCTATGCTGACCTGATGCCCTCTCGCCTGCTGAGTCTGGTGGCCATTTTTGCTCTAACTCGGAGCCTGGGAGTAGCAGTCCCCTTGGTGGTGCTAACTGCACGAGCTCAGTTCTGCCATACGGCAGTGATTCGACATTTCACCTGCGAGTACATTGCACTGCTGAGCATAGCTTGTGGAGACCTCACCTTCAACAACCAGTTGGGGCTGGCGATGCGGTTGGTCACTGTGACCTTTGACCTGGCCTTGCTAGGAACCTCCTACACACGCATCATCTACGCTGCGTTCCGGATCTCTTCTGGGGGAGCCCGAGCCAAAGCTCTGCACACATGTGGCTCCCACTTACTGGTCATCCTCACCATCTACCTCTCCGGCCTTTCCACTTCCATCGTCTTCCGAGTAGCCAAGACCGTGTCTCAGGATGTACAGAATCTACTCAGTGCCATATATTTACTGCTTCCAGGAGCCTTGAATCCTCTCATTTATGGTGTAAGGACTAGAGAAATCAGGCAACATGTGGAAAAGATGCTTTGTAAAAAGTAATCACTCAATCAAAAGTAAAAGCTTGGAGAGAAGCCAGAGAGAAAGCACAGCATCAAAGTGGAGAGGAAGGTGCCAGGTTAAAAGAACATGGGAGGTTGAGCCTGTGACCACTGGGAGGAAGATAAGAACGGGGTTACTTGAAGACAGGCTGGATTTTCCTTAGCAGATGATGGGTTGTTGGATTCTTAGAATATTGTTTTCTCTTCCATAATAAAATTGCTTGGGCCCATTTATGCCCCTTAGCTTATTTTCTCTGCTCCCTCCCCTAGTTGCTGAGAAAGTCCCAACTAATATCTGGGTACACTGAACCGTACTAGGAGGCATACAAAGCAAGTCAAACAGAACATGATGTGCCCTGAACACCCAGTCTGAAAGCAAAACAGTCCAAGTCCTTCCCTGGTGATGTCTTTCCCAAATATAGCCTAAGACTCGACATGAAGTTCAGTGTGACTAAATAACACTAGTCATCCTTAAAGGTTTATCTAATCCCCAAACTAGACTGAGCTCTATAACTCAAACCATCCCAAATATGTACAGCCTTTGCCTCAGACCCCACAGGCACACAGGTCAGGCTGACCCAGGGGATCCAGTTTAGCCCACACAAACAGAGGTCATCACGCCCATTAATGTAAACTGTCCCTAAATTTTGATAGAATTAGTCTTACCAATACATCAATTACTTGCTATTTTTCACTCATGAATTCCAACCAACATGTTAATAGTTTATTAGACTAGTAGATCTTGTAGAAGGGAAAATTCATCAAAGTCCCTTGAGGACTAAATCATGATATGGGCCTCTAGAGCAAACAATGGAGATGTATTGCTGGCTTTGCCAGCTGAAAGCAAACTGCTTAGGTTAGTATCTACTGAAGAATATGGATTTTTTAAAAAGCACTTCCCAAATAGTAGCTATGCACCAGGTACAAAGGGGTATAATTTGGCCAAGCAATGAAATCACATCTGGTTAGTCACCACCCAGGTGGGCTTATAATCATTAATTAGACTTATAATAATCAACTACCAATCTCTAAATTTTGTGTTCTGTACAAGCCAATTAAATATGAGTTGAGTGGGAGCGGGGTGTGAATCACCTCTCCTGAATACTTGAAGTCAATGACAATAATATGCCATCCTTCCAGGAATGCAATGTTGGCTCTGGTTTACCATTTTCCCAGTGGCTTGTGCTTGGTATTCCCCACAATAATGCTCACATCCAAGGTCAAAGAGACAATGTGAGGATTCCACCAGTTGCTAAGTATGTTTATTATAATTATACATTCCAGAACTGGAGAAATAACCAAAAATGGTTTCAGGGCCCAGCACACCTAGGTGTTAAGGTCAATCTCCCTAACCCTTTATATTCCCTCTATGATTTGCCCAAGTTCTGACATTTCAACTTCATTAACTATAAACTACATTTTGGTCCATCTTTTAACCAACCAACAAGTTAAAGCACTCTAATTCCCCAAACTGCAATATTAAATCCAAAATCTGTTTTGTGGATCAATTATCAATAAATTAAGCCTAAATCAACTTTGTGTTTCATAATTATTCCATTTCCTTACTATTCATTTCCACATATTTCCCAAATTAGAAAAAGCATGTAGTTGACTGCCTTCCAAGACTGATGCTTGTCCTTAGGACATAACCCCACCAACACCAGGCCTAGACCTGTAATAAAACTCAAGTCCTAGCAGAACCCTAAGGTGTGGTAGAAAGTGACCCATACGTATGTGCTACACTCCAAAACAAGACATTTGCCTCGAAATACAGAAGAGACTTTTCAAAAACATTGGTATTATTGAAAACTTGGGGAAGTGAGTACTGTGTTTTGGTTGTATGCAAGATGTTGGGTAGAACCATATTTATTTGGAGATTAAGTATGGTTTAGGAGATGTGTTTGGGTATCAAGTTGATGATTGGGATGTTACGGTGGAATGTCAATTTAATTGGCTTGGGAGCCACTCAGAATTAGTAAGGAACAGTTATGGGTATGTCTGGGCAGGTCACTGAGGGGTGACTGTTGGGGTCTAATTTTGGTTTCTCACCCTTTCCTCTCTGGCACTGTTCACCTGCCCACTTCCTGTTCACCATGAATTAAGCACATTGCGCCACCCCACCCTTCTGCCAATGATGTTCCTGCCTATGAGCCAGCCGACTATGGAATCAATGCACTTTGAACCTCTGTTCCTTTAAATTGTGTTTTCTTTTTACTGTGTCTCAAAAATAGGAACGCTGGGGGCCGGAGGGTTAGCTCAGTGGTTCTGGCGCCTGCCTCGCAAGCATAAGGACCTGAGTTCGATTCCCGGTTACCACATATAATGCTGGGCGTGGTGGCTCACGCCTGTAATCCCAGCACTTGGGAGGCAGAGACAGGAGGATTGCTGAGTTCGCGGCGGCTTGCCTGGGCACCATAGTGAGCTCAGGGCCAGCCTGAACTACAAAGCAAGACCCTGTCTCCAAAAAGAAAAAAAAAATAGGAACGCTAATATATGGATTAACAAAATGTGAGATGGAAAATATTTCTCTTTCAGGGTTAAAAAGGAATGAAATTTTAATAAATGCAATAGCACTGAAAATATGCTAAGTAAAATAAACTAAACACAAGTAAAATATTATATTCTGTTTAAATGAGGTGCCTAGGATAGAAAGAAACATAAAATAGAACAGACTGCCAGATGATGTGGAGTTAGTTTTTTTTTTTTTTAAGACAGGGTCTCTCTTTGTAGTTCAGGCTGGCCCTGAGCTCACTATGTAGCCCAGGGAAGCCTCAAACTCAGCAATCCTCCTGCCTCTGCCTCCCCAGCACTGGGATTACAGGCATGAGCCACCACGCCCGGCTCAATTCCACTTTTTTTGTTTTGTTTTGTTTTTGAGACAGGGTCTTGCTTTGTAGTTCAGGCTGGCTCTGAGCTCACTATGTAGCCTAGGCAAGCCTCGAACTCAGCAATCCTCCTGTCTCTGCCTCCCGAGTGCGGGGATTACAGGTGTGAGCCACCATGCCCGGCACTTTGGTATGTGGTATTGATTGCTGGTGGGTGTGAGTCACCACGCCCAGCATTGTATGTGGTTACCAGGATCGAACACAGGGCCTTGCGCTTGCAAGGCAGGCACTGGAACCACTGAGCTAAATCTCCAGCCCTGTGGAGTTACTGTTTTTATGGGTACAAAGTTTCTGTCTAGAATGTTGATAAAGTTTTGGAAATGAATAGTAGTGATGGTCACACAACATTGTGAACATGCTGAAATGCCACTGAATTGTACATTTAAAAATTGATAAAATAGTAACTTTGTTAAATGTTCATCATGAGAGAAGCAAAAGACATATATTAACATCAGAAGTGCCTTAAAATTTCTTCCCTGAATTCTCAAAGAAAATGTTTTTCAAACATGAACTTGTATGAAAAAACTGACCTCACATGATCACTTTTAGAAAGTTTATTTCAGAATGACCTATAGAACCTTACCTAGATAAAAGTCCTGTCAGTACTTCTCACAGGATACCACTCAGTTTTGCTTCTAGGAATTCACCAGTAAAAGCAGCAAAATTCAAGTCTCCTTACCCACCT
Source organism: Thryonomys swinderianus (assembly GCA_004025085.1). Lineage (NCBI taxonomy): Eukaryota > Metazoa > Chordata > Mammalia > Rodentia > Thryonomyidae > Thryonomys > Thryonomys swinderianus. Next base: position 8,294 of record PVIC010045311.1, read on the forward strand.
GCGGTCATCAGAAAATGAGTACTAGAGAAGTGATGATCTTTACTGAATCACTTCCTGTGTCTAGGATGACTTCTTTTGCATTTAAAACTTCTACTCTGATTCCCAATATGTCAAGTTTTTTTCTCGAATCATGGCTATACAGAAACAGTACTTAAATCAATTATTCCTTTTGTTTCAATATGGTCCGGCAAAGCCATATAATCTTAAGCAAACCCACTACGCCTATCTATGCTCAAGTGTTGGGCTACGGAAGGTGTGCTGTTTTCTTCTAAGCCTTCTTTCAGGATCCACACATCAGACACTCATCTCTATTCTCCAAAGAGCACACCATGGCTGCTGTGTTCCTCTCTTTCTCTTCTTCCTCCTTTGATGCTTTTTCCTTATCTTTTAGCTTTTCCTTATTTAGAGTGAACTGGATAGGATTAGCTGCAGGTCTTGTCCTTAAATAATACATCCCAGTCTTCAAACCCTACAAGGGACATAAATACAACTATTAGAACACTAGACTTCTGTGAGAACACCAGACATTCAAAATCAATATATAAAATATATCCCATGTTATATGTTTAAAAGATTTAATTTAAAGAAAAATTTTAAAAAATATATTTGTAGGGCCGGAGGGTTAGCTCAGTGGTTCCGGCGCCTGCCTCGCAAGCGTAAGGACCTGAGTTCGATCCCCGGTTACCACATATAATGCTGGGCGTGGTGGCTCACGCCTGTCATCCCAGCACTCGGGAGGCAGAGACAGGAGGATTGTTGAGTTCGCGGCGGCTTGCCTGGGCACCATAGTGAGCTCAGGGCCAGCCTGAACTACAAAGCGAGACCCTGTCTCCAAAAAGCAAAAAAAAAAAAAAAAATATATATATATATATATATATATATATATTTGTAAAACCCAATTGAAATTCTTTTCTAAATTGCAATTCCACCTGCTCAAGGAAATACTCTCAAAAATGCTTCAACAATCAGACAGTTACACCTTTTCTTTTTATCCCTAAGGTAGTATTACCTCTTTGGAAATGTCAAATATTTTTGTTCAGTTGTCTTTACTTTATGTATGACTTCCAACATTGTCCAATAAATATTTAGAGAACAAAATATGTTATAGTTACTTTAAGAATAAGAATTATATCTTTCATTCAGTATGCTCACTAATGGTACATAATATGGGTGTTCGACAAGAGTATGTTATAGAAGAAAACAGACATATAATTCTAAATAAATATTACACTGTCAAGGAATAGAAATATTATCTAAAATCTCAGGATTTACAGTTGATAACGATAAATAATTTGGCTTTTAAATTGCTATAAAGTGGGTTTAAAAAAGATGTTTTAAAATAGTGGGTTGACAGGTACAAAGAAATGACAATAATGCACAAGATATCTTGGAACAGAGGTATTACAGTAGAGATCAGGTAAGAACAAGTATCAATAAGAAAAGGAGGAAAGATACTCAAAACACAGTACAAAGGAATAAATAAGGAACAATCCACACTACTTGTTAAATAATTTCTTGAATAGTAAAGGATGTGAGGAGCACAAAAAATATAAGTCTTCAAACCAATGAATAAAATAATTGCAGTTAGAACAAAATCCAACACATGAGCTTGGTCTGGTATAAAAACTGTAAGGTAGTTTTAACATATTTGATTTAGAGAGAAAGAAAAACTTCTAAGAGGCAACACTTTAGATAGCTAGAATATACCAGTGTCCACTTCTGAAATACCACAAGATGATAATGAAGCCTTTCATTTCTACTACTAACCTGCTTCCAACCATAGAAGTGCATACTGGTGAGCTTGCCATAGTTAGGCTCAGCAATATGGATGTTCAAAGACTGGCTTTGATCAATGAAAGCACCTCTATCAGCTGCCATCTTGAGAACAGTCTTCTGAGAGATTTCCCATACCGTCTTATAAAGCTGCTTCAGGTCATCAGGAATTTCCAGTATGCTCTGGAATAGGGAAAATAAATGCTTAGCCTCATCTAGGTAAAGCAACCAGTATGACTAACAGAATAATGATGCAAGGGTTTAACCTTCCTGCTGGAGCTGACCTTCATTCAGACTTATACGATGTGACCCTTCTAAAGTCTGCCCAGATCGCTAACCTCTTGCTTAGAAAGCCCAACAAAGCCCCATCTAACCCAATATAAAATGGTGGTAGTGACTTAAGTATCCACTTTTACTGGTTTATGGGCAAAATGCTCATTATTCTAAAAGCACTTAAGAAAGGAAGTAAAAGCCAGAGCTAAGGAGCAATAAGTGATCCTTAAGTTTTGCGGAAAACATAAATAACCAGGGCTGTATGTAAATCAAAGAGACATGATCAAGGTAGCCAAAGAAATAGTCCTTTAAATAAGCTACAACTCTATAAACTCCATTTGGAGTCATTAAAATCAGGTCTTCTTAGATCTAGAATTAATTTGCATTAAAACACACAGACTGAAGCCAGAGATGATAGCATATGCCTACAATCCAAGCACTTAAGAGGTGGAGACATGAAGACTATAAATTCAAAGTTAGCCTGGGTGATACTGCCAGACTCTAAAAACAATTTTTTTTAATTCCACCCACACAAATTGGCTAATGCTATAGTTTGTCATCAAAAACAGAAGGTTTTAGGATTCTGTATGATCACACAGACCAATGTATAGCCAAAGCCATCTATTTACAAATAAATGCTGCTTTACTCTCAGCTCCAAATATTTTATTTTAACTGTCTTTTGGACTATCAGTCTTCAGCCTCTATCATGCTTTTTAAACCTGGCTCTAGTTTGAGACATTTTATCAGTGGTCCCCAAATTTTGAGATATTCTGGAGTCACATCAAGAATTTTTATGTCTAGCTCCAACTCCTACTTTTAATTCAGAAGGGTTACAATCTAAGCTTAAAAGGCAAAAAAAATTGGGAACTGTTGCATTCTAACATGGCTGATGAGAGGAGACATGTTGCAGAAGCTTGGACGTCTTCTAAAATGTCAAAGGCAAACATACCCAGAAACAGAAAATTTACCTGAAAGATAAATTCTCTTGATCAACCATCTGAGTTGTTGAAAAGGAAAGTGGTTCTATCACTAGTCTGCAGCTCCCCCCCACTCTCAGGCAGCGATCATGCGTCTCAGGGGAGCTCTAACAGCCCCAGTGCTGCAGAGCCCAGACTCCTGGGAGACGCTCCCTATATACTCCCCCTCCCATGTGGAAGAGGAAATCCAACGTGGAAGCCTACTGCAGCGAGGGGCCCAGGAAGCTGTGAACTGCAGCCACGGAAAAGGAGAGCCAGCGCGACAGAAACAGGCAATCCCTTCCCCCATCACCCTCCCACATACCAGAGTACTCTGTGTCCCTGCAGCATCCGGCCCACTGCCCACCATCTGGCATCAACAAGGGAAGCCCCTTCCCCTACGTGGAGAGAAGCGGACCATCACGAGACCACGAGCTGTGTGTGGGCAGCCCTCCTCTGCTGGCAGGGAGCTGTGGAGTGCCTCCCAGAGACATGGGGGAGGGGGAGAGACTCAGCAGAGCCAGACCAGGGCAGGTGCTCTTCTGTTATTGTCCATATACCAGCATGATCTAAGACACCATGAAATCCTTCCCACTCCCCAGTTCCGCAGGCTAGAGAGTGGGGCTCTTTAGACAGGCAGGGAGAGATAAAGGACTAAGGGAGTGAAGAGACAAAAGATGGTGTCCAGGTCACAGGGCTTCTGGTGTTGTACTGGAGAAAAGGTCCCTGAAGGGACAAAGCGAAGATGACTGAGATTTGCCCTGCACATAGAGATGGGAGTAGGGGGTCCTGGCAGAAGTCACTATATACCATATCCTCTTCTTGCCAAATCAGTTAAGATATTTAATTAACTACAAATATATTCATAAGTCCAAACAACCTCATGACTTCCCTCAATCTAACTACATTTTTCTTTCGTTCTGCCTGAAGTCAGTAAAACTTCCTCTCCCCACTCCACACCCCAGACTAAGTGCTAACAGCAGTACCGTACAGTCTGTTGGGTACCGATAAAATGGCAAATTGTCAAAACAAATTTTAATGGTTTGTGACTGACACAGCTGGATCTGTGGATGCTCTTATATGAGCACTTCGCCTTTTCTCTTTACAACAGTGACTGCTCCAACCCAATTAAATGGAATGGGCTGAAGTAGTAGACAAGATCTCTTGACAAATACAGCAAAGATAATGTCTTTAGAAAATAGAACCTAAGTAGAGAGATCTTCACCAACAACAAAGCCTCTTCATTCTGTCTGTCCTCAAACTTCAGATAAAAGAAAAAAAGAAGGCAACAAAATACCTCCAAAGATTCCCAACTCCCCCAAAGCAGATCCTAGGAGCACTGATGGCATGGATATCAAACACCAAATACCTACATGGTAAGACAGGATTAAAAAGGAAGCAAAGAAGCTCAGTAAGCTCAAAGGTGTTATAATCAAACAGCAGAATTAACAAAGTGACCAATGTGTTTAGAATCATACAAAAACACAGAAGAGCTAATCAAAACCATTCAAAACATGAACAACAAATTTATCAGAGTCCGGGCTGGAGATTTAGCTCAGTGGTTCCGGCGCCTGCCTCGCAAGCATAAGGTCCTGAGTTCAATCCCCGTAACCACATAGAATGCTGGGCGTGATGACTCACACCCACCAGCAATCAATACCACATACCACAGCGCCGGGCGTGGTGGCTCACGCCTGTAATCCCAGCACTTGGGAGGCAGAGACAGGAGGATTGCTGAGTTCGCAGTGGCTTGCCTGGGCTACATAGTGAGCTCACGGCCAGCCTGAACTACAAAGCGAGATCCTGTCTCACAAAACAAATAAATAAATAAATAAATAAAAATTTATCAGAGTTCATGAAAAGCTGCCAAACAAATCCTAAAGAATTCTACTCAAGGGCCAAGGATTTAGCTCAATCCTTCCTCGCAAGCACAAGGACAAAAAAAAAAAAGAATTCTACTGAATAGACGAGCAGCAACAGTTGACCTATGAGGGAAGAAAGAGTGTCAGACCTCAATAATATATTAAAAGCACAATAAATACCATATTAGCAGAGACACCTTAAAAACAACAGAAAAGAAATGGATCCAACAGGAACTAGCTAAGACTAAGAAGATTAAGCAAAAATCTGCTCAGAGAAATCGTAACAGAAAACTTTCCAAGTACAGGGAAAGAACTCAACACAAAGGTAAGCACATATACAATCCCAACTAGTTACAGAAGAAGAAACTCGCACAGCACAGTGTGGTCAAAATCCCAGAAAGTATGGTGGCATTATGTCTATAATCCCAGCACTCAGAAGCCTAAGACAGTAGGACTGCAGCAAGTTCATAGCCATTCTGGCCTACATGTGAGCCCAGGACGCCCTTAACTACATGGCAAGGCCCTGTCTCAAAAAACCAATGACAGGGAAAAAAAAAAAAAAAAAAACCCTCAGAAAGAAATAATCTTAAAAATTTCTCTCAGAGAAAAGCAAAATTCACTTTTAATGGCAATCCTTTTGGTTTACTGCCAATCTTATCAAATGCTAAAGGCCAAGAAGCATGGAGTCAAGTGTTTCAGGCCCTAAAATAAAACAACTTTCAAATAAGACTAACATATTCTGCAAAATTATTCTTCAAAATTGATAGAGAAATAAGAACACTCTGTGACAAAAAACACCTTAAGAAATTTATGACCAACAAATCAGCATTCTAAAGACACTCAAGGAGGGCCTAGACAGAGGCAATGGGGCCAACAATGCCAAAACTGACAGAATGAATACATCAAACAGGGTGAACAGTTAAACAAAAAGGGAAGAATAAAGGAATCAACAACAGAAAAATACTGCAATGATAAGAGGAAGTCAATACCTTTCAGTAATAGCTCAGTGTAAATGGCCTCAACTCCCCAGTTAAGACAGACTGGCAGACTGGATCAAAAAACAAAACCTGGGACTGGAGGGTTGGCTCAGTGGTTCCGGTGCACCTGCCTCACAAGCACAAGGTCCTGAGTTCGATCCCCGGAAACCACATACAATGCTGGGCGTGGAGACTCACGCCCACCAGCCATCAATACCACATACCACAGTGCCGGATGTGGTGGCTCACGCCTGTAATCCCAGCACTCGGGAGGCAGAAACAGGAGGATTGCTGAGTTCGAAGCTTGCCTAGGCTACATAGCAAGCTCAGAGCCAGCCCGAACTACAAAGCGAGACCCTGTCTCAAAAAAAAAAAAAAAAAAACCCTGATGGTTTGCTGCATATAAAGATACACAGAGTCAGGGGTGGTGGCACATGCCCACACTCAAAAGGCTAAGGCAGAAAAAATGCCAGTAAGCTACATAGTAAACTTAAGGTAAGACTGAATGGTAAGACCCTATCTCAAAAACAAAAACAAACAAAAAA